>CAUYRH010137526.1:0-46860 GCA_963574655.1 Perodicticus potto | reverse complement strand
GTGGCATCTTAGCTCACAGCAACCTCAAACTCTTTTTTTTTTTTTTTTTTTTGAGACAGAGCCTCAAGCTGTCACCCTGGATAGAGTGCCATGGCATCACAGCTCACAGGAACCTCCAAATCCTGGGCTCAAGCGAGTCTCCTGCCTCCGCTTCCCAAGTAGCTAGGACTACAGGCGCCCGCCACAACGCCCAGCCATTTTTTGGTTGCAGCCGTCATTGTTGTTTGGCGCGCCCGGGCTGGAATCGAACCTGCCAGCTCAGGTGTACATGGCTGGCGCCTTAGCCCATTGAGCCACAGGCGCCGAGCCTCTGTGATAAACTTTTTAAACATGATCCCTGATATGTAGTTAATACTACTAGAGTTTAAAGATTTATTAGTGAACAGCAGATATCTGTTCAATAGAGGTTATTTAAAATAATGATTAATGATGTGGCTCTGGTTATTTTTAATATACATTTTATGAAATAGTGGAATGGAGAATATTAATGCTTAAAGTCTGTCACTATCCTACTTTTTAACACTCTGTAATTGACAGGTGGTTTTATATTTTCAAAAGAGGTTGCAGAAGGAAAATTTCTCAGTACAGCTCTGACACAGCTTTTATTTTTCAGATACGTAGACCTGTTTATTCTCTTATTTGTCCTCATGCAAAATCTTAGACTTATTTTGTCAACATAAAATGGGTTAAAAATTATCAACTGTAAAGCAAACATTTGAATTTAATTGCACAGTTATCAGTTCAGGTAACGGAATTTTAGGAGTTAAACCTTTTATTCTCAGATTTTTCACTTTCAAAATTAATTTTAAAATGTACAACATGGTTTCATTATGTTAATTTAGGTCTTTGAAATGCTAGATTCTAATTCTAAGATACTTTTAATATAGCAGAGTTTTAAATTGTTTATTATAAAAAGTTATTTTTCTTTAGTAAAATAATCATCAATGATAACAGAGTACTAAAACAAGTTAATATTATTTTATAATTTCATCATAAAGTTTTATCTTGCATTACTAACTATTATATACTACTAAATTGTGAAAATTGGACTAGACTATAAGGTCTTAACTTTGACTAAAGTTTTTTTCCCCCACGGAATATTATGGGGCTACAAATGTTTTGGTTACATGAATTGCTTTTGTACAGTGTGAGTTAAAGTTGTTAATGTACCTCTCACCCAGATAGTCTGCATTGTACCCATTAGGTGTGAATTTACTCCTTCCCTCCTGACCACTCCCACTTGTTTGCTTTCTGTTGAGTTTTACTAACAAATGTGCACTTGTGTGTTAATCGATTAGTTCCAGTTTAATAGTGAGTACATGTGGTATTTGTTTCTCTAGTCATAATTTTTATTGTTGCTGTGATTGCCTTTTGGGGTCTTCTTCATAAATTCTTTGCGTAGGCTGATGTCTGTAAGAATTTTTCCACCATTTTCTCCTAGGATTCTTACAGTAGATTTAAGTTTGTTAGTCATAATGAATTAAGTTTTGTCAGTGGCAAGAAGTGCAGATCCTTTTCAATCTTCTACATGTGGCTATCCAGTTTTCCCAGTACTATTTATTGAATAGGGATTCTTTCCCCTAGTCTGTATCATTGCTGCTTTGTCAAAGATCAGGTGGTAGTTTGGAGATGGTTTTGTTTCTATCATTTCTATTCTGATCCATGGGTCAGTGTGTCTGTTTTTGTGCCAGTACCATGCTGGTTTTGCCTTCTTATTAATAACTTTGGTTAAAGTTGATATGATAATTTTCAACTCATATTTCACCCCATTACCCTGAAGAGAGATAACTTACTCTTACTAGTGTCAGTATTCTTATGGTAGTGATTCTTGGGTTAACACAGAGCTTAGGAGAGAATAAAGGAGGGGGTGTTTTTTGATTTGGAGAATAATTAGCCATAGGTGATTCTAATAAGCCTATTCAATACTCGCTTTTAGGAATCAGTGATAGAAAGAAGTGCTAAGTGCCTTAAAAAGATCAATAGATTTTGATATACAGAAGCTTATTTGATGGTGGCTTGAAGAGAATTTTATTTCTCTTCAAGAAGATCCTTTGTCTTTAGTTTGCGATTGATGTTTTCTCAAACTATGATGAAGCGTGATGCAAATGCAGCTTTAGGCAATACCCTCCACCTCCTTAAAGGAACGACCTTCTCTGAGCCTCAGTCTTCAGATATTTTGATGCCACCATTATACACTTTTACCCTAGATTTTGTTTGAAGAGAGGTGTTTGAAAAGAAAGTGATTTATATGAGGCAAGAGAATCGCTTGAGCCCAAGAGTTTGAGATTGCTGTGAGCTGTGATGCCACGGCAGTCCACTAAGGGCAACATAGTGAGACTCTGTCTCAAAAAAAAAAAAGAAAGTGATTTATACCTAATAGCAATTATGCTTATTTGCTAATGTTGAAATTATGGAAGTTATAAGTATTTTTAGTCACAACTAGCCTCCTTGCTATATTTATTTATTGGCTTAATGGTAATTTTTTCTTTTTTTACAATAGTGACTTTTAACTCCAGAGAATTTCTAAATTGAGGTGTAATTTACATATGATAAATGAACAAATTTATTCATTATAAACTGTTCATTATACAGTTAGATGAGCACTGACAGATTTATGGATATCTGTAGCATCCCCATAATCAGAATGTGACTAGTTTTCTTATCTCGGAAAGTTCCTTCATTATGTTAGGCTTCTTTTCCTTTAGGAAGGATGGCTTAAAAAATAAAATCACACAACCTCAGTATAAAATATTCAAGCAAAGTGGAAAAGTACAAAGGAAAATTTAACCCACCATCCCCAATTTATTTTTTTGGTCAGGACTGAAGTTCGAATTCAACACTTCCGGGATATGGGGCCAGCACCCTACTCCTTGAGCCACAGTCGCCGCCCTCACCATCCCAAATTTTTGATCATTATTTCTTCAAATATTTTTTCTGCCCCTTGACCACTTTTCCTCTCTGATTATAGTTACGTACAGAGTGAATCACTCCGTATGTCCTGTGGTTGTCACAGTTTCTGTTTATTGTTCTTTAGTCATTTCTCTTTCTGTTGTTAAGATTTAGAAAGATTCTTTGCTGTTTTTGCCTTTGTTCAGGATTGTTTTTTCATTTGGCTATTTTTTTGTTTTTATTTTTATTTTTATTTTTTTGAGACAGAGTCTTACTTTGTCACCCTCTGTAGAGTGCTGTGGTGTCACAGCTCACAACAACCTCCAAACCCCTGGGCTTAGGTGATTCTCTTGTCTCAGCCTCCCGAGTAGCTGGGACTACAGGCACCCACCAAAACTTCCGGCTATTTTTTGAGGCAGTTTGTCTGGGGCCAGGTTCGAACCTGCCACCCTCAGTATGTGGGGCCGGCGCCGTAACCAGTGAGCCACAGGCACCGCCCTTTCATTTGGATATTTTATTTTTAGTTCTACAGTTTCTTATTTTTTAATACTGGATATTTTCTATCCATTCATTAGTGACATTTTCTTTCAGTTCTTAAAAAAAATTCTTTTACTATATTTATAATGGCTACTTAAAGTCATTGCTAAATCCAACATCTGGTCTACTCAGAGTCATGTTTTATTGACTGCATTCTTTTCTGCAAATGGGTCACACCACCCTTTTGCTTATATAGTGATTTTGGTTTGAAAATAGTTAAGATTTAGAAACTCTGGATTCCTTTTTATTTTTCTGAAAATTATCTACTTTATTTCAGTAGGCTTAGGGCTTGTAAGTAGAGTTTAGTGATCAAGACTGGGCTTTTATTGTTGTACCTATCATCCAGATGGCATATATTATGACTAATAGGTAATTTTTTATCCCTCATTTCTCCTTCTACCCTCTCTGTCTGTTACTAATTTTTTACAAGCACTTAGTTACTTGATCTCAAATTTCAAACTTTGTCTTCCCTGTGGTACATGTCTGCTTAGGACTTCTTCGTGCTTTCAAGGTCTTGTTTTTAGCCAGGCTTGCATATGTCTGTCCTGTGCCTGTGGAATCTGTAATTTGATTATCCATCAGTGATTTGGGCAGTGATGAGGCTCACCTTTTCTAGGGATTGTACTCTATTTCCTGCTGTACAGCTGACTTTAGAATCTACAGTTTGACGCCATAAGCCATTCTGCTTACTGCTCTCAGAGCTAGAGCTCTGCTCTGCTAGGACAGCCGCTCACTAATGGAAAAAGCACCAAACTCACAGGTTTGGTTCTGTACGGCTCTTTTCAGAGTAGAATTCATTGTGATCTCTGCTTGCTTTTTTACTTGTTACCCTTAGGTTCTCTCTCCAAAATGAATTTAGTTCTCAACCTGGCATTTGGGAGATTCTCACATAGCTACTTTCTTAGCTCTGAATCCCAGCTCTGAGCTCTAGTTTGGGGAACCTCTTGCCAATGAGGCCATGGTTTTTCCCTCCCTTTTCTGTATAGTCATGGTTGTTAGATATACTCTCTGGTCAATACTGTTTGGGAAGAATCTGGGAATTCTTATCTCTCCTGCTTAGTTTGATATTAAACACTCCTCTGGCTTCTTTGTACTTTGGGATGCTTTCTTGTGTCTTAATTTTTTAAAAAAAATTTACCCAGTATTTTATAGTTATCTTCAGCGATTCATAATATCACTTTGCTTCACTACCTTACTGGAATTTGATTCCTTAATTGTTTATTATTGAATTCATAAGTTTTTGAAAAGCATTAATTCTCTTTTGCTAGCAGTGAAGGAAGGAAGTACATTGTAAAAATATAATTGCTCTTTTAAAAGTTATTGCATACCCATGCAGTTTTATTTTTTATAGAAACTTATTTTAAATGTATTTTTCTCAAAAATCAATAATTATACTTAATGTGTTAAATGCAGCATGTTCTTTTATGCTCTTTACTTTCCAAATTTTAAGCATCCTCTGCCTAGAGAAATTTTAATAATTTCTTAAAGTATCTTTTAATTAAAAGGACATTCTGAAGTCTTTGATATATGGCAAATTTCTGTAAATCTCTGTGAAATCTGAGTGATTAGCTATCCAGTGTTTTTCTTGAAACAGTCTAAATTTGGTTTTCTTAAAGAATCTAGAGAATTGTCACTTGATAAGCAAGAGTAACAATTGTATGTATGTACAATCTCTTTTTCTTTATATATAATTTGTATACTTAATACAATGAACTCAACTATGTTTAAAATTTTAAGTATAAGGGAGTTTTATAGATTTCAATACCACAATAAAATGCTATGCATAGTTTCCAAATTTATGGACACATTAGATCCTACGTTCATGGTTTTGTGGAGGTAATGTTAGATATTGATAGATTTGCAGACTAGCTCTCAAGGCTAGCTAAATATACTGATAGTTTTTTACTGTGCTTTTTACTTTCATAATGTCTTGTAGGGGCATACACATTAAGTCAAAAATTGACACAAATTATCCTTATTCAAAATAAAATTTTCTTAAATTGGAACCATTGTAGAGTATCTGAGACTGTGCATGCCTGTGATGTATTGTACCTAAAGGAATGAGTTTTGGATGCTGTTAGGTACAAAGAATTTTAGGAAGGGTGGAGAAATGCTTAAGATAGTTTATTCTTCTTTTATTGCTTGTTAGTCTGTCAGTATTCTGTAAGTAGTAAGTTTCCTTTAACAGTCTTACATCACAGTTGTTCCAGGGCTCTTGCTTTGTATCATTCTGTTTGGGTCTTTTAGCACACCATTAATAGACTTTTTTGTTGTTTTGTTTTGTTTTTGTTTTTTAACTCTGCATTGATTTGATCATTCCTTTCCCTACAAAGTGTATTCTGGGAACACCCAGGATTTCCTGAGATTCTCTCAGAGGATTTTACATGTTAAAACTGATTTTATAATAATATTATGATATTGTTTTCTTTCACTCTCATTATCTCATAAGTATTTAGGAAACTTTTCCAGAGGTGGTGTGGTGATGTTGTCACTGACAGTTAATTTTTGTTTTTGTATTCTTGTAAAAATTTCTCAGTTTCAATTTATAAGATAGATTTAACTCAACAAAAACAAAAGCTCTTTGTTGCATCAGTAATTTTAAAGACTAAAAAGGAATTACAAAGCCAAAACATTTTGACAAATACTGTGATGGGTGAAAGCTCCTTAAATGTGTCCTTGGATTCTCTTTTTAATCTACATCCAGCCTGATTTTCTACCTTATCTCCAACTGTTTCCCAACACACTGTATGGCTGGACCATTTTTGTTTTTGTTTTTTTTTTTAATTTTTATTGCTCAAATAACATTTTCTCAAATTGAAAATTGCCATTTAGTAAGTTTCTCTGTGTATTTTCTCCTTTTCATATCTTCCTTTATATTAACAGTCTTCAGCCTTTTTGACAGCAGGAACAGGTTTCATGGAAGACAGTGTTTCTCATTTTTTCATGAAAGACAGATGAGGTGGGGAGGTTGGTAGAATTTTTTTTTTTTTTGTAGAGACAGAGTCTCACTTTATCACCGTCGGTAGAGTGCCATGGCGTCACAGCTCACAGCAACCCCCCACTCCTGGGCTTAGACCATTTTCAGACTCCCGAGCAGCTGGGACTACAGGCGCCCGCCACAATGCCCAGCTATTTTTTGATGCAGTTTGGCCAGGGCTGGGTTTGAACCTACCACACTTGGTATATGGGGCCGGCGCCCTACCCACTGAGCCACAGGTGCTGCCCAAGTAGAATGGTTTTGATGATATGAGTCTTCAAGTAAGTGATTGATCCTGGTCTCTGTGTGGTCAGAACTCTCTGCTAATGATAGTCTGTATTGGTGGTTCCCTCCCTGCACTAGCAGCACTGCCTCTGCTCCTCCTCAGATCATCAGGCATTAAATTGTTATAAGGAATGGCAACCCATGTCCCTCACATGCTCAGTTTACAGTAGTAGGGGAATCTAATGCTGCTACTGATCTGACAGGAGGTGCAGCTCAGGTGGTGATGCCAGCATGGAGAGCGGCTGTAAATACAAGTGAAACTTCCCCGACTCCGCCATTGCTCACCTTCTGCTGTGAGGCGGAGTCCTAACAGGCCGTGCACCAGTACCAGTACCATATGCAGCCTGGGGCTTGGGGAGCCTAGCTTTATGTAATGGCTTTTGTCAGAGCTTGCCCTTTCTTTAAAACTCACTTCAAACCCTGTGAGAACTTTATTTCCTCTTAGATCCTATAGCAGTATTCATTTATTTTCATGAAATAATACATAGTGTACAAAGTCTGTGATTTTGGCCTAATATAGTCTCAAAAAACTGGATAACTCTCAAGTAAAATTTTGATTGCTCTTGTACTATATCCAGTAGTCACTAATGCTAACGAGAGGATGTTTATGGAAAGACAAAGGAGGTAACATTTTAATTCAAGTTATGAGCCAGTCATCATACTAAATGCATGTGTGCATTCCTCTGTGGTATCTGGAGAAAGTAAAACTCAGAAAATCCACCTACGTTTATAAACATCTGCTTTTTTCCCTCCATTTGCACATTTTTGCACTTGCTGTGTCCTTTGTGAATATTTGTCGACTCTGTGGAGGTGGGAACCATAGGCTTGGCCTCAGAAATAGTTGACTGGAACCCATTGTCTTGTGCTTGCTCTTGGTTCTCTTCCAGTGTAATCCTAATACCAGTGATGCGAGTTTTTGTAGACTGGACACTGTATAGTTATCTCTTTTTCCATCCTTCTGCCTTCTATCGCGGATTCTCAGAGATTAAAACTGTCGCTTTCGCTGCCTTTGAGATTGGGATATATAAATGGAGCGAAGAGGGGAATAATGCGAAATGTGGAAATGATGCATATGCAAATTTTATTTTTGAGTTTGAATTTCTTGCTTTCTCTACTTTATAAAAATTTTAATTTTAACAGTTTTTAATTATTCCTACTGTATACTTTTTGGTATGTAAGTTTCCCAATAATTTCCCATCATTTTCCCCTAGCTTTCTCAGTATTGTTACTTTATCATTTCTTTAATATGAAAAGGGAAATTAATCTCATTTTCAAACTTTCTGTCATGCTTTTCTGATCATATTATTCTCTTGCTCATAAACTTCCCTTGGTTCTTTATTACTTATTGAATTAAGTTCATTTTGTATAAATTAAGTATAATAAAAGATGTGATGTCTTTTGTGGTTCACTAAGGACTGTCAAGTCTAGCAACAGTTATGATTTTATTGAGGTTTGAATGTAAACTTTCCTTTTGCAATACAGAATTATATAATTCCAAGATTAACTATAAGGAGAATCAGTCATTGCTAACAAGTATCTTTTTGGTGTTCAGCTAAGAAGCAGTTTTGTACAACTTTTAAAACAGAGTAGGTTTGTCATCTACTTTTCCAACCTTATTTTCTTTATTCTACTTAATACCTGTAATTTGAAATGTAAACTTCTAAATTGTACACTTGCTGAAGAGTTACCGTTTTACAGAATTTGCTGTATTTACTGTAGTGTTCCTTTGAACCTCAATGAAAACACTGGTCAGAAATTTTAGAAGAGATTTCTCCTGCCCTACCTATGGCTCAATGTCAAAGCAAGGCATTTGCTATGAGTTCTGAAATTATTCTTCTTTTATATTTTTTGCTTATCTCTGTAATGGAAGGGTTTTATCTGTGCATTAGTGGGAGTTAAAATAGTTTATTTCAGGGTTATTTTTGTTGTTGTTATTTTCGGTTGATGGTAGAAGGAGACTCTTTTCCAATCTCTTGGGCCCAAGCAACAATGAAATGAAGAGTGAATTTCCTCTAGATCAGAGCTCCAGGGCCCTCGGTTGGGAGGGTGTAGGTGGTGTGTACATGCATGCGCCCAAGTTATACTGAATTGGTATCACAATTCCCTGATCTACTGTTCACTCAAAGAAATACTTCCTGTGATAGGTATTCTATTAATTATTTCACTGAGAATATGTATATACTTAGGGTGAAGGCTAAGAATAAAGGGGAGTTGGAGACAGGGGTAGACATTATGTATATCCAGGGTGCAGTTGTCTCTGGGTGTCTCTATTTTATATGCTTAACTAGGTTCTTTTGTTGCTGGACTTTTCACTTTAAATCTAAGCTACTTCCCAGCTCTGAATCCCTTGAACTCTGATTTTGAGCAGCTCTTGCCAATGAGGCTGTGATTGTTCCTTGCCTTTTTTTTGGTACAGCCATAGTCATAGGTCTATAATCTGCAAACTTCACATTCTTACTGGCCATTGCTTCCTACCATTCTGTGTACAATCTGAGATTGTCTTCATTTCAGGTCCATTCTTAAAGGATATTATTGCTAGATATGAGCATGTGGATTGTCAGTTGTCTTTCAGCCTGAAGAGAAATTCATTACATTTAAATTTTGTTCCTTTCTAAATAATACTTAATATGTTGTTTCTCTTGAGCTGCTGTCTTTCAATATTCTTTATCTTTAGATTCCAGAAGCTTTACTGTGATGTGTATAGGTAGATTTCTTTGAGTTTATCCTTTTTTGTTTTGCTCAGCTTCTTGAATCTACAGGTTTATGTCTTTTGTCAAATTTGGGACTTAGCAGCCTTTATTTCTTCAACTTGCCATGCTTTCTCTTTTCTTTTTTGGACAGGAATGTTAGATCTTTTGTTGTTGTCCCATAGAACCTGAGATGTGAGGATTTTTACCCCTTCAGTCTATTTTCTGTTGTTCAGATTGTTTAGATCGGAAAAAATCTATTGGTCAATGTTTGAGTCAGTTAATTATTACATTTATTGTCTTCACTCTTACTGAGTCCTTCCTGTGAGTGTTTAATTTATTATAGGTTTTCAGTTCTAAATTTTCTACTTGGCTTTTTGTTGTTGTTGTTATTGTTTGGGACATAGTCTTGCTCTGTTATCCAGACTAGAGTGCCATGGCATCAGCCTAGCTCACAGCAGCCTCAGACTCTTGGGGCTCTAGTGATCTCCTGCCTCAGCCTCCTGAGTAGGGGGAATACCGGCACCCACCGCAAAGCCCAGCTAATTTTTTTCTATTTTTAGTAGAGACAGGGTTCTCACTCTTCCTCAGGCTACTCTGGAACTCTTGAGCTCAAGTGATCCATCCACCTTGGCCTCTCAGAATGCTATGATTGTAGGTTGAGTCACTGCACCCAGCCTGGTTTTTTTTTGGTTTTTTTTTTTAATCTTCTGTTTCTTTGCTGATCCTTTAAAATTTTATATTTGTTTCAAGTGCATTTGAAACTACTCCGGGGAGGATTTTTAAAAATAATTTCTTGAAAAGTCTTTCCACATAGTTCCAAATTTCGTATCCTCTCACTTGGCATCTGCCTCAGGTACTCTCCTTTGAGTTGAGATTTTCCTGATTCTTGGTAAGCATGCTTTTTTCACTTGTGTGCCGGACCCTTGCAGTTGGTTGCTGTTCGTATCTTGTTAATTACTGCATAGTGGATGGTAGTCAGGACTTCGTTTACGCATGTGCTCATCCCCTACGCGCCAGTCTCAGCATACACAGAGTTATAGGAGGAGCACTTTTTTCCTATGGCTGGTGCTGTTAAAAAGGTCCTGTTTTTCTGGACTGCCTCCTCCCAGTTCTCTGTATAGAGAGAACAGTCTTAATTTGTGTGAGACTTTCTTTTCCCCCTCACTAGTTGTATAGTTTTGCACCCATTGACTTTTCAAGTTGTGAGCAGCTTCTTATATATCCAGTTTGAGATATATAGGAAACAAAGAAAGAAACCCCAGGAAATCAATGCCAGGTCTTTTCTTGAGTTCTGAGGTCCCTATGCAACACTACTACTTTTGTACACCTTTCAGAGTTTTCTGGAAAATGCCTGTATCCAGGAGGCATTTTGCCAGGCACAGTGGCATGTGCCTTTAGTCCCTAGTCAGAGATGGCTGAGGCAGGAGCCCAGCTATTTGAGGCTGTAGTACACTGTGATGATACTTGTGAACAGCCACAATACTCTACTCTGAGCAACAGGGCAAGACCCCAATCTCTTCAAGAAAAAGAAAAAAAAATAAGGCACTTCTCTTTTGTCTATTTTTTCATGGTCTTTTACTGATGACATTTAACACAACCTACTTCCATATCAGATAACTTTAATTTTAAGGTGATATTTTAGGATAGCTAAAAGCCATTTTTATTGTCAGAAATCATAGGCTATTTTGTTGTTGATTATTTTAGCAACAAACTTTTTGTCAGTGATCTTGGTCAAATGTAAGGTATTAATTAAAATTTTAAACTTTTTCTTCTCTAATTTCAACTTAATAGATATTTATTTTACCAACAAACTTATTGTTAGTGATCTTGGTCAAATGTAAGGTATTAATTAAAATTTTAAACTTTTTCTTCTCTAATTTCAACTTAATAGATGTTTAAGCATCACTAACCTTATTTTGTTCAGGTTACTTGGGACTTGGAGACATATTAGTATGCAAGATGAATAAACTATAATCTTCAAAGTTTTTTTTTTTTTTTTTTGTAGAGACAGAGTCTCATTTTGTTCCCCTTAGTAGAGTGCTATGGCATCACACAGCTCACAGCAACATCCAACTCCTGGGCTTAGGCGACTCTCTTACCTCAGCCTCTCGAGTAGCTGGGACTATTGGTTCCCACCACAGTGCCCGGCTATTTTTCTGTTTTTTGCAGTTCAGCCGAGGCCGGGTTTGAACCTGCCACCTTTGGTATATGGGGCTGTACTTGATGAGACACAGGCGCTGCCCAATCTTCAAAGTTTTTGATTAGTGAAAGTGAGGTGCTTTTAAGAATCATATTAAAGGGATGTAAGGTGGTCCAGGTCCAAGCTATAGAGACCTGAAAAAGGATGTACTTGCAAGTGGGCCTATTCAGTTCATAATTATCTCTTAATACATAGAAGGAGAATAAGCAGAGAAAAAATGTAATAAGCATATTTCTTATCTGTGGCTTATTTATATACTTTCACTTTTATTATGCCTATATTTCTGTTTTTCCACTTGAGAATTTTGCTCTTAATTTTAAACTTATACTCTAGATTATGAAGGATAAACTAATTTTTAAATAAAATTATGCTTAAGCATATTTTGGACTTCTTGTGAACTGTACTTTGAACTCTGTTATATAGGTCTCCTAATTTGGTTAAAGTCTTTACTGTGGTGATCAAGGCTATAAATTTTGGTTGGCTCATGAAAAAAGTTCGCTCATTTAATGTTCTGAACATAGTTCTGACGATTGGAGGGTAAACAACTCTTGTATACTAAAATAACTTTTCCAGTGGGCAGTTTTGAATCAGAGCGCACAGCATGAAAAAATAACTTCTTATAATAGTGAGTTTGGTTTTAAACACGCTGAGTATGAAAAGATTGCTGAAGGTATTAACAAAACTGTTAGAGGGGCAGAATAGTCAGGAAGGACTCTGGAAGCATTTCTGGAATTAGTTAGAAATATAATGCCACTTAATTTTGATTTTCACATACAACTCCTTGCATAGCTTTTGAAATATGCTAAATGCTCTGTATTTAAGAGATTAGAATTTTCTGAATCTCACAAGCTTTGTTTTCCTTGCTCTAAAATAGTTTTAGCTTTTTACATGGGATATTTAGAAAAATAAACACATAGCAAGATAACATAAACCATAGGTAGTTAATAGAGGAACCAAAATACTATTTAGATTAAAAAAGAGAAGCCCCAAACAATACTTGATTGTCCAGGAAACCCCGAACAGCTTTATAAATCAATCACAGGATCTATCTTTGCCTGGGAAAACCAGTTATTCTTGAGGGTGAGAGACAGAAACATTTCTCAAAGGCTGCTACAAAAAGAATAATCAGTAATTCAGTAAACCAAATCCTCAAAAGCATCTCTGCAGTAGATGTCATGGTAGATTTTATAGGGTTTTAAAAAATAAACCTCTGGTATTTAGAAATCTGTAGGCCTGTATAAAGTGTGTATGTAATCTGCATTTCCTTCTCTTTAAGGGAATTAGAGATGTGCCATATTTCCTCATTGTCCAGTGTTGATGACATGCATATATTTGCTGGGGTTCTCACAGTTTCTTTACAGCTGTCCCTTGCTTTATAGGGTGGTGTAGGACCATAAAAATGACTCGGCAAACTGAAACCCTGCAACTTTATGTTAGCAAGAATGTTCACACTGGGGTCTTGAGTTGCACACCATGATCAAACTCATTAATGTTTTTACAGCAAGATTTTTGATGTTTATATCAAATGCAAAAACATTTGTCTTTCATAGTTTTTTTTTTAAAAATTGGATAGGCAATTACGGATCTGCATGAGAAAATAGGGGATATACATTTATATTAACACATTGGGAAGCCAGAAATATAGCACTACCTCTGGTTCCTTAGGGAGGCATTGGCAAGGATCTGGGGACTCTTCCCTTTTTTAGGGAGCTATTTGTCAGAAATTCAGAACCCTAGGTAAGGAACTTCTATAGGGTAAGGTTTAGGTGTGAAGCAGGAAATATATAATGGAAATTTAACTTTTATTTAATTTAAGTAGGAAATATATAATAGAAATTTAACTTTTATTTTTTATAACTAGCGTTACTACCAAACTGTGTATTTATGTAACATTTATATGTTATATATGTAATATTTATAATGTAAAATGTTCTATATTTTACTATTAAAGTAAATGTGGATTTACAGTCTTAAAAACATTTAATTTTATTCAAATTTTTAGAAACTTTTGTTTTTATTCTATGTAGTATATAAAGAACTGGGGTCAGCAATCTTTGTTAGTGATATAAGTGAGTGATTGAGTCTGACCACCTTCAGGATGATCTTAATGTGGTTAAGGATGGATTTATGTTGGAGGCGAGCATCAGGAAATGGCCTAAGGGCAGTGTACCTCAGATTCACTTGAATCATAGACCAGTGAAAATCTCCTGAAAGTAATGACCCTGCCACCAGAGTTTGGATAGGGGGGCAAATAAACACAACAGATACATAAAATTCTGCATGTTCTGTTAGGGTGATTCTTTCCACAAAGGTGAAGAAATTCTTTCCAAGGTGACCATTCTTGCATAAAGAGCAAAGGGTACTTTCATTTGGGAATTATATTTCCAGAGTGCCTTTGATAGACAGAGAATCATTGGCATTTCTATACACTTGAGTGGCCATAAGTTTTAGTGGGACCCTTCAGATTTTATCTATGTCATGCTAATTACTTTGAAAGCTTGTGGATGTTGAGGATCAAATCTTTTGTAAAATAGTAGTGACGTATATATTACTAGGTATTTAATAATACCATCATGTTAGTAGCAGTGACACAAAAGCAGAAAAAAAGTTTCATTAAGCTTTATTCTTGAAAGAATGTGCAATTATAAGAAGATATAGATCTGATCAGTGAGATTCTTATTACATAAAAGTGTGCAGTAGCTCAAGGCAGTCGCCAAAATACTTGAAAAAAGCAAGTAAAGTTTTAGCAAGATAAAGTTTATTAATGATTTTCACAGCAGCCATGCCCTGTTCCAGTGACTGCAGGCTCCAAAGAAAGTGAAATTTGGGGTTTTATATACAACTTTGAGGAGTATTACCTGCTTCTTGGAAGTCTCCCAGAGTCTTAATTAACTCTGTTCTCAAAACAACCCACCTATAAGATCTTAATCAGCTCCATTTCCATAATAGCCCAAGTCAGCCTAACCCAAATGAATCCAAAATAACCTAACCATATTCATCATCTGATTCTGCTGATGTCTAGCTAACTGCTTAACTATGGGGTAAATGTACTCAATGAGTCTCATGATACAGTGTTTACTTTTCACAAATGTTGGTATATAGCTAGAAATTCCATGATAGTTCCAGAGAAACTGTGTTGTCTTTACAGAGAGAATGTACTCTTTGGTGCTCTTCAGTTCCTCTAAAGACTGAATTGGGTTGCTAGACCAGGGACCGTGTATCTCAGGCACATTAGATGTCTTCTCCCAAAGTATTCACAGAAACATAAGGCCATTCTCTGTACTCATTAGTATCTGTGACATGTTCTGAAATCATGAATTTATTTTCATCATACACTTCTGAAAATTATAAGATTTTCTTAATAAAGGCTCTAAAAGTTCAAGTTAAATGTGTGATATCAGTCTTAGGAGTGAAAGGTTATGGAGCCAAAGATGAAAAGATTATTCCGAGGTACGAGACAAAAAGAAAACAGAGGCCCAGTTTGTGCAGTTTAAGTGGGTTCACTCTGCCTGGGTAAAGGTGGTGTCAGCTCTCCAACTGGAAAGAAATCCACAGGTGGGTAATGGTGGTCAATGTATTTAAAGGGCTAGGAAGACAAGGACTGGTCCGTCCACCACTTCCTGGGAGGGACATAAGCTTGATTCTTCCTGGGCAGGTCAATTCTATCTGGGTAGGTAGGTGGGGAAGGGTTAGGGGGGCCAGGATTGGCCCATTTACTATTTCTTGGGAGGGACATGCTTTCCAGGAAAGGGTTCTTCCTGGGTTGGTCAGTACTCTGATCCTATCAAGAAGAAGAAGATCCTGATTAAGAAAGTACAGTCTCAGGAGAAAGCACAGCCTTAGGGGATCCCGACAGCATGATAGGTTGGTGTAATTTTTTTTTTTCTATTTAGTTTAAAATAGTTATTGATTTAAAAGCAAGTTTTCTATGTTTGGGAGCAATTACTGTATTTAATCTTCCAGATAATTTTTGTCAAAAAGGCTCTTATCTCACAAACACTGCAATAGAACTACAAAGTTGCTGTAAACCTAAAATACAGTTCCTGAGCTGGTTAGTCATAGTACTGTAGAAAGCTGTGCTTTCTGTAACTTCTCTGACTGATCCAAATGGTTTCTCTTGGATTTATATTTTATACATTAAATTATGATTTTTTATATATTAAAATTATTTTTATATATTTCTATGTAAAATTTATTGATATATACACAATCTTATTTTTGTAGAGCTTTGTGCCATTAAAGTCATAAATAATTTTCATGATGAAAATTCATCATTGATTTGAAGTTTGATTAAATAGATACACATGTGTTATTGCCTGTTGTTCTTGGAAGTCATCAGATCATTAGAAGGCATGCCTGATTATGATAAATATTAAGGTAGATCATATATTTTAATCCATTTGTATGCAAATGTTATTTTCCATATATTTAATTGCATAGTTTTACATTTCTGACTAGAGTTTTATGGTACTTTTAAAAATCAATGTGAATTAAAAGTTAATTTCATTTTGAATACTTCTATATCTCACATCTCTTTCTGATTTTCAAAGAATAAAATTTTATTGTAGAAAAGTTTACAAATACAGAAGATTACAAAGAAGTTTTTTATACATTCTCTTAATCTTTTTCTAGGCAAATATATAATATTTTAAAAGATAAAAGTTGATTGTATATTGTTTTGTTACAGCCCTTTTCCAGGATATATTTTTGCAAATTGTTAGATATTAGCTCAGATTCCGATACTTGATTGCTGTGGAGCATTCCCTGTTGTTATTGATATAGTTAGTTATCCCCTAAAAGATGAGATTCTTTCCTGTGAAGCCAATATACAAAGAAGAAGTGAGTATTAAACAGGTCAGGCTTTATTGAATTGGTCAAGGAATGGAGAGGTGGTAACATAGTTCACAAATCAACTTCTTACCCTGTGAGAGGTGAGAGAGTTAAAATAGAGGATTTCTTTCAATAAGAAGGTTGGGCATTAAAAGCAAAGGGAGGAATATTCATGGTTTTTCTGGGAAACTGGGTGGGAAACTTCTCCCTGAACACCACCTCCTCTTTGTCTTTTCCAGGTCTCTTCTGGTCATCACTATAGTGAGAGTAGGGTAGGGGTATCATTTAGCATGGAAATTATATTATGGTCAGATTAAGGGTTTAGAGGTCAAACGGACCACCATGTTGGATCCCACTGGTCTTAGCCAGTTTGAACCTGTCTCAGGATTCCTGCTCATACACACAGGTAGGCAGGCAGAGGTTGAAGGGGAGGTAAATACTCAGCTATGTTAGGCAGAGCTGGTGGGGCAGGTTAAGCTCAGCTGTGTTTCACAGGCATTACGTAATTTACCTATTAAGAATAACTTTTCTTCACTCCCTCACTCACCTTCAGAAATTGAACACTATTTGAAGGGAAAGTGGAAAACACCATCCCCCAAACTAAGTTGATATGAGAAAGGACAAAATTTTTCCTTCTAGTTTTAGAGTTGATTCTTAAGGATTCCATAAAAAGGGATTCCCTTACATTGATATTTATTAATATTATTACCAGAAATATCACCTTCTTTAATTTTAGCCATGATCATAAACTTGAATCTCTTTGGTCTCCAAGATTCTTTGAATCTAGTCAGTGCCCTTGAAAGGGTTTTGTCTTCAGCTAATGCTCATAGGATGGGCTGTGGATTATCCAATTGTTAGTGCTTCAGGTAGAATTCTTTGTTTCTTCACTCATCAAAGTATGTCTGAATGCAGCTAATCTTGGAGCTGCTATATTTAAAAATAAAATAAAATAAACAAAGATTGTTTTCAATAATAGTATTTCAGTTCTCATTACTGTTTAATTTATATATTGTAGGTGTTTCTTAACATTTTAAAGAAATACAGAGCAATTTAATGTATTATGTGGAAGATGTAATGCTTTGTGTGGGGGATTCAGCTGTGTCTAAGGCAGGCGCAGACCTCAAAAGCTAATAGTCTAAAGCAGTGGTTCTCAACCTTCCTAATGCTGCAAACCTTTATTACAGTCCAAAGGGTTGCGACCCACAGGTTGAGAACCGCTGGTCTAAAGAGAGAAAGTCCCATGCTCTCCAGTCTTTCCTATTTGGCTTGGAAACATTTTCAGTAGCTAGTGCCTGTCACCATCAAGTTATAGAAAACGAATACTGCATATTAAAAAACAGTATAATGTTTTATTGGGTTGTAATTTGATACAATATTTAAAAAACATTGTGAAGATAATGCTTGGCACATAATGGGCCTTTATCAATGTTATTTCTTTATTCCTTCCTCTTGCATTTTCTGTCATGCTCCCAATATGCTCTACATCCTGAAAAACAGCCCCAATGTCTCCACTGGATGATTGTGCTGCACTGACTGTTCAAATTGTACCTGTTTTAAAAGAATAAGTTGATGATATTTCCCCTATGTCAAAATAGCAATACAGTATATGTGAGTGGTATCTACTTGGCAAAATGTAGAATACTATTTTTATTTATTCTTTTGGCAGATCATTAATCTGTAGTATTGATCCTAGGAAAAAACCTGAAAAGTTTAAATGAAGGCTCTTATGTTAAATTCGATCTTCTTTTAACAAGAGAAAAAAAGCCATTCATTTCTAAATTAGAGACTTTTCTTACTAGAAAAGAAAAAAAGTTATATACTAAAGAAAGTGATAGATAGTATATATTATACTTAATGCAAGTCTATTAGTTGAGCTCTAAACATGTTTATTTTAGCTTTATTGAAGTATAATGAATGTACAAAAAACCTATACATATTTGAGAAACACAACTTGATGAGTTTGGACATGTGTACACCTGCAAAACCATCATCGGAGTCAAAATAACAAACATATTCATAAATTCGAAAAGTTTCCTTATATCTCTTTGTAATTCATCCCTCTTTCCTTCTGCTACTGTCCTGTGGCCACCATTAAATGCCTTCTAAGTATAGATTTGTTTACATTCTTAAAAAATTTACGTAAGTGAAGTCATGCTGTAGAACCCAATAAAACATTTTTATCTGGCTTCTTTATTTTGTTATTTGTTGCATGTAGTAATAGTCCATTCCTTTGTACTTGTAAGTAGTATTCTGTTTCATATGATTGTTCAGCCATTCAAATTTGAGGAACATGTAACTTGGTTCCACTTTTTGGCTATCACGAGTAAAGCTGTTATGAACACTTACATGTAAGCATTTGTATGAACATGTGTGTTTATTTTTTGTTAAATAGCTAGAGGTGGAATTGCTAGGCAGATGGTAGATTCATATTTTTTTTAGAAATGTTCGGTACCAAACTGTATTCCACAGTGGAATTTTACGGTCCCACCAGCTGTGTATGAAAGTTATAGTTCCTCTACATCCTCTTGAACACTTACTTGGCCATTCCTTTTAATTTAGTTATGTGAGTGGGTGTGTCTTATGGTTTTAATTTGTATTTTCCCAGTGACTAATGAAGTTGAGCATCTTTTCATGTGGGATTATTTTATGGCATCTGTATATCTTCTTTATTGATGTGTCTTTTCAGATCTTTTGCTCTGTTTAAAATATTTTAAGTCAGTCGTTTGTCTTAAAGCTGAATTGTAACACTTTTGTATAACTAAATAGAAGATCCTTGTTGGATGTATGTTTTGCAAGTATTTTCTTCCAGTGAGCTGATTTATCTTTTTTTTGTTTGTACTAGTATCTTTGAAAAGTACACATTTTTAGTATTTATAAAGTCCATTTTATTGACATTTTCCTATATAGTTATTATTTTTTGTTCCTATTTTTTAAATATTTGCAAAGCCTGAGATAAGTAAGATTTTTTTCTGCTCTAGAAAATTTGTTATTTTCCCCCATGGTTTTAGGCTGTGGTTTATTTTGAGTTGATTTTTGTAGAAGGGAAAGGTGAGGATCCAGGCTCTTTTCTTTTTTTTTTAAACCAATTATCTTTTTTTTCTGCCCTGGTATTATTAGGGTTCTCCAGAGAACCCTCCAATAGGAGACAGACAGACAGACAGACAGATGAGAGGAGATTTATTAGTGAAATTGACTCATACAATTATGGAAGCAGAGAGGTCCCATGATAGCTTTTGATTGATTTTTGGTAACATTTTCTCATCTATTACTATATAATTTTACCTTGTCACTAGACAGCAAAGAATTTATATAAGTGGGAACAGGAGAATTGTAGCTGTTTATTTTTAATTCATTTGCAAAACTTGAACTCCCTGAAAACATTGCTGATGACAGTACAAGCTAAAATAAGTGAAAAGGGATTAAAAATTTTTTGAGAAGTAGGAAAAGATTATCTACAACCTCTTAGGATTATTTATACTTTTAAACTATTTAATTCTTTTTTAATACTTCTGGGTTGTTAAAATTGTTTTCCTTGTCATTTCAACGCATGTTAATTCATTACAGAAGAATTAAGTTGACAAAAAATAGCATTATATGTCTAATCACAAGTTATTACAAGTACATACAGAATTTAACTTTCTATTTTTCTTTTTTGTGCTAAGATATGTTATATTTGTATGTTAATTATAGACAATGTGCATAGTGGTTGAGAGCACAGTCTCTAGAGTCAGATTATGGGGGTTGAAATTCTGTCTCAGCCACTTAATAGTCATGTGTTTTTGGTGGAGTTAAACTCTGTGTTCTTAGTTTCTTTATTTTAAAACTGTTCTTTTAAAAATTGGGTTGATGATTTTACCTGTAGGCTTTACTGATCTGATACATGTGAAGTGTTCAGAATGGTACTTGGCATGTATTTTATTCAATAAGCATTAGCTATCATTGAGTAAAACCGTGCAAATAAACTGCTTTACATCTTGCTTTTTCTTTTATTCTTGAATAATGTGTCATGAACACATATCTATGTCAATAGCTACATATCCACCACAAATTTAATGACATTGACTAAACCAAAATATGATTTACTGGTCAGTGAGAAAAGGCCAGGCACACAAACCTGCCACATATTCATCTTTTTATTAAATTAAGCATACAGGGCAATTTTGCTCAATACAGTATCTACTGGCCACATGTGATATTCCAATTAAATAAAATTTAAATTTCCCCCCCCTTGCACTACCTCATTTTTAGCTGTTAAATAGTTATTAGCATGAACATAGAACATTGAGATTATCTCAGAAAGTACTGTTGAATAGTCTGAACATAACACTTAAAGAAAGCCCTATGGCAGTACAGAGCAGAAGCAGAGGCCGTGTGTGTGCAAACGTGAACATTTCTTTTGTCGTGATAAAGTATACATTTCCTTTGTATACTGGCAACTGTCCTCCAACTGTGGACTACAGTTGCCAGTATACAAAAGGTCTTAACCACAGTTGAGAAAGAAGCCAGTGACTGCTAAGCCACTCTGCTCGCCTTTTATAGAACTGCGCTTACCGTCTTTGTGCTTCAGTTTAAGAAGATAGTTATAAATGTCATGCTTTCCTGGTCCTTAAACCAATTTTGACACAATTCTCAATCACACAATTGAGAAATCACTGCTTCCAGTTTCCTGGGGTCCTGAAGAGTGCACTCTCTAGTGTATAAGTGTTTTTTATTTTATTTAACCCTTCTTTGGATGTTTGTTTATAGCATTTCTAAACTTTTCCTGTTGGAGAAATCAAAAGTGTCTATGATCAGCTAGAATGGTAACCACAAAATAAAAAGTATATAATAGAAAATAAAAACTATAGGTTTGAAAAATTCACAATCCTGTTCAATAAAACATTGAAGATTGCAGAATAATCCTATAGGACCCCAGCATTTTACCACATTCCAATTAGTAATGTGGAATAGCATTTTCATTAATGTGTAATTTCATAATTTATCATTACATAATTAATTTTGATGTTATCTTTTCTTCTGAAGTTACTTGTGAGCATTCATGGGAGATTAGAAACTAGCTTGACTTCTAGCCCTTTTCTCTTTATAGTAGACGTTTAAGCATTGAACTTGCCGTATTGCCGTATTGCTATTTTTCTCTAGAAAATATAGGTTAATTTTATAGCTTACTTACATAATCAGAGATTTTCACCCCACTCTTCCACCTTCTTCTACTACCCAGTACTCTACTGGTTGGAAGAGCTAACAAAGGAAGAAATTTAGATTAGCTTGTAAAAAGTAGAATACAAAAGCCAAGATGAATTTTTAAAAGTTTCACAATGTAGATTTTATTAATATAAGATTTGTTTCTCTGCTTCTAGATTTTGTGAAGGTCTGAATGTCTGCCATGTATTTCTAAGGACATTCAGGGTAAAATCATTTATGCAGCTCATTAAAGTCCTGTGTACCTCTGTCATAAATCATTTAAGTATGCCAATCATTTGAAATCTTTATTCACTGAGCTACTTAAGCATGGATACAGTTTTTAAACGAGTTAAAAATCCAAAATCTTAATGATGCAACCTCTAAATATTATCAAGTAATGATTTAGTTCAGAAATTAGTTTAGTATTTGTATTTACTATGATGCTACTTCTGAAAGCCCTTTCCTATTATAACTCGTAACAGTACATAGCTTGTCCCAAGCAGCTTATCACAAGTGAAAGTTTGTATTTTACAAACTATCGTGTATGTGCTTTTATTTAGTTTAATGAAAATGGGATCACACTTACGTGTACATGTGTGTTTGCATAAAATTCATAATACTTTTTTTTACTGAATGTCAGTATGTATACATCTATCTTATTGCCTTCAAAAGAACCTTATATATGTGTATCAGTCTCTCTTTTTCTAGGATAAAATTATGAAAATGAGATTTTTGAACATAGGGGTTATTTATTTTAAATTTGATAGATATTGCCAAACTTACTATCCTAAATGACTTCACTAGTTATGTAGTTATGCTTAATATCTTTATTAAAGGGAAAATTTATGCAAACGATAATATTTGTACTACTTCTAAGAATAGACTCTTCCCACAAGGGAAAAAGACAAAGTCTAAAAAAAATAGATGTTAAACATTATTAGCAATAAAACAAATACTAATTAAAATAAAAAAATATTTCTGTGTGGTAAATTAAAGATAATGAAAGCATCCTGTTCAGGGAAACCCACAGTGCAACTTCAGCTCCAACCATTTGCTGACAGTGTTATAAAATCATATTGGCACGTAATGTGCTTAAATGAAATCTGGGTAGTGTGGGTAGTGTGGTGAGAAACAGTTTAGTAACTTGAAAAGTGAAAAGCTCATTCTAAAAAATGTGCTACATAACCTCTTTGCTGAATATCACTATGGTACCTTCAAAATACTCTCCTTGGCCATCTGGCGATATTCAGCAATGAAGTATGTAATACTCTTGCTACGATGAGTTCACAAACATAATCGTCCAATATCATACATTGATATCTTTCCCCTTCTAATAAGCTTTACCTTTACTGAGAATTAAATAGCATTAAAATTTTTAAATGGGTGTCTCTTAGTAGTACCTTCCTTCTTAACATATAATGTTTTCATATTGATTTTAGGTTGTGTAAACTACAGGATTTATACCCTACTTTGAGATTTTATTTTAATTAACTAGAACTGGAGATGATGGTTGTGTTATCAAATTGGTATGATCTTTGAAATAGAAGAAGTAAAGTTGATATTCTGTGTTGCATCTTTTCTATTATCAACTAATTTGGAAGAGTAGGGGTTTTTTGTTGTTATTAAATCATAGCTGTGTTCATGGGGTACAATGTGTTGGTTTTATATACAATTTGAAATATTTTCATCGAATTGGTTAACATAGCCTTCATGGCATTTTCTTAGTTATTGTGTTCAGACATTTATATTCTACATTTAGTAAGTTTCACCTGTATCCTTCTAAGATGCACCATAGGTGTGGTCCCACCAGTAATCCTCCCTCCACCCTTCCTCTCCCCTCCCCACACCTCCCTTGCCCCTTTCCCCAAATTCTAGTGCTATAATTGGGATAAAGCTTTCATATGAAAGCTATAAATTAGTTTTGTAGTAGGGCTGAGTACATTGGATACTTTTTTTTCCATTCTTGAGATACTTTGCTAAGAGGAATATTTTCCAGCTCCATCCATGTAAACATGAAAGAGGTAGAGTCTCCATCTTTCTTTAAGGCTGCATAATATTCCATGGTGTACATATACCACAATTTGTTATGAGGAGGACCCCCCAGGCAATTGAAGCAGCATCAAAAATACACTATTGGGATCTGATCAAACTAAAAAGTTTCTGCATAGCCAAGAACACAGTTAGTAAAGGAAGAAGACAGCCCTTAGAATGGGAGAAGATATTTGCAGGTTATGCCTCCGCCAAAGGTTTAATAACCAGAATCCACAGAGAACTCAAATGTATTAGCAAAAAAAGAACAAGTGATCCCATCTCAGGGTGGGCAAGGGACTTGAAGAGAATCTTCTCTGAAGAAGACAGGCGCACAGCCTACAGATACATGAAAAAATGCTCATCATCCCTAATCATCAGAGAAATGCAACTCAAAACTACTTTGAGATATCACCTAACTCCAGTAAGGTTAGCCAACATCACAAAATCCCCAAACCAGAGATGTTGGCGTGGATGTGGAGAAAAGGGAACACTTCTACACTGCTGGTGGGAATGCAAACTAATACATTCCTTTTGGAAAGATGTTTGGAGAATACTTAGAGATCTAAAAATAGAATTGCCATTCGACCCTATAATTCCTCTACTAGGTATATATCCAGAAGACCAAAAACCACTTTATAACAAAGATATCTGTATCAAAATGTTTGTTGGAAGAGTAGGTTTATTTGTTTTGTTACTTATATTTTGTAGTTACACCAAGGTTGATATTTTGGGCGATTACCTTTTCTATAATTTTATTCTTTCCCTTATGTGGTACCTAGTTGTTTAATAGGAGCTCTTACGTGGTTATTAATTGGCCGGGATACTATCAGCAGTGGTGCTAGGGGTGGGAGTAGGGGCAGTAGTAATAATAGCAAACTCTGACATAAGCTTATTATGTGCCTGGTGCGGTATTCTTTTTTATAGATTAATTGACTTAATCCTCACAACAAACCTAAACAGTAGGCACTGTTGCTATCCCCATTTTGCAGAGAAGAAAACTGAGGGAGGGGGGATTTAAGTAAGTTGCCCAAGGTACACTGCTAGTAAGTACCATGGCTGGTGCTGAAACTTAGTCTGATTTGTAGTCCATATTAAAATAAGCACATCATATTATTATAGATAATCAAAAGTAGTTGAAGTTCTGTGTTTGAGAGTCTTCTTGAAATGTCTGATATTCACCTATCAAAAATTCTGTTCTAATTAATTATTTTTAAGGAAGAAAATATAAATATATAGCACCTATCTAATCTAAAGTGTTTTTTAAATTGTGCTTCAAGTAATGAGAATCCCCATAATAATCATCAGATGGTAGTAACCTACTCAGCAACCCCTAACCCCAGAGAAAAAGAATAAGGAAAAAAGGCTTATTTCTCTGAGTACACTAATTTGTGTCTAATTAGATGACTCCTTTTGACACCATATTTGTAGCTGTTACGAGAACCACTATCATGAAGTAGAACACAGTTTACTTACATCCTGTTTGTTTAAATTTTTCGAGAGCATATTCATATACAATAGAACCTCCATCGTTCACCACTTCCCTACATTGACCACCTCCTGGAGTTGATCTAATTTTCATTACAGCACGTGGACCACATGTAGTACATACCAGTACAGTAGGTCTGGCTCCTTACATTGGCCACCTCCATATGTTGACCAGTTTGTTATAGTCCCTTGGGTGATCAGTTTACCAGAGGTTCTATTATATATTTTTGTTACTTATTTAGAAGAACATTTAATTAACCGTAGTTAGGGGAAAAGACCAAGACAGGAGGAGATGGTAGAATTTTTATATTTTAATATGATTTTTATATTTTTATTTTATAATTGAAAGCTACCTTCCTTGACAAATAGTACTAGATATTTGAGATAACTTTGTGCTTTACATGTGTGACTATGCACACCTGCATGTAAATTGATAGAAGAGGAGAGAACCTAAAAAAAATGTTTAAAAGGAAGTAGTTGGAACGAACTAATTTGTAGTAGTATCTCAAGGGGCAGGTATAATCTGTAAGCTGTCAGATTCCATTATGGAGGCTGTTGCCATCAATCAAAACTGACACTGCTATATCAGAGGTTAGTGTACTGCAATTATGAGCATGCTTATAGCATGTAAGTCGTGTGACATTTGAGATTTACTCTTTAAATTAAACATAATTTATAAGATTATTGGATGGCTAGGTGTGCAATTATGTATTTCGAAAAGGAAAATAAACTTCTTAAATCTTACAAGCTGTTGCCTGGCCTATATATATAGTGTTAGAATGTGTTTTGTAACAATTCCAGGCAATTTTTACCACAGAGGCTATCCTGAGTAAGCTTTTTTGAATATTGCTCTTTAGCTTAGTTAATAAATCTCTAACATCCTTAACTAAATGTACCATATTTTATCCATTGTAAAACACATTTTGAAAATTTATTTGATAGTGGTTTTTTACCTAAGTGACATATAAAATAATGGTGTAGCTAATAACCAATGGCTCCTGAGACTTATTGAGATTTATTATATAGTCTTGGATTTTAATAGCTATATTTTGTTACTTTATCATTCTGGTTTACAA
Source organism: Perodicticus potto (assembly GCA_963574655.1). Taxonomy (NCBI): domain Eukaryota; kingdom Metazoa; phylum Chordata; class Mammalia; order Primates; family Lorisidae; genus Perodicticus; species Perodicticus potto. The sequence goes on along the minus strand of CAUYRH010137526.1, from coordinate 20,679 downwards.
GTCATTTGTATAATTAGTTTAAACATTTTTTACACAACTTTCCACATCTAAGTACCAAAAATTTCAAAATCAGCTTTAAATATTACAAGGGCAAGAAAATGTAACTATCTTTAAAATTTCTTATATTCTTTTTAATTTTAAATCTTAAATCTACTTTTAATTTATAACCATGTGTCTTAAAGAAAAAAAAAAACTATTCCAACAGGTTAAATGATTTTTTTTTCAGTGTTTAAAATTTGGTATGATATCAGTCTGACTTGTGTAACTTCACAGTAGACGTAACAGGATGAATTAAACATAGAGCAGATTACTTGCAGACATTGTAAACATTTTTCTATGTCTTAAGCCAGATATATGTTGTCAATAGTAAAAAAACAAAAATTAGTACTATATTTCATGTATTATGAATTAACTTATTAAAATTGGAAGATTTGGGGAATTGGGGCACTATCATTGGCTGGATAGTTGCTCTTCACTATAGAAAATCCTTTCACTATAGAAAATCCGAAGCATAGCTTCTAACAAACATTTTTTCTATCAGATCTTTAGACATTTGTTCAAGAAGTTGAAAATCTTTCTGTAAAATGCCTATTCTGTCTGTCTGTCTCTTGGCTTATCTCATCTTCCTCTAAATTTTTCTTACCCTTTCTTATTTCCCCGCCTCATATCAGCTCCTTCATTCTGAAATAATGATTTTTATTTTTATTTGATTTATTTTTTGCTCTTCATTCATAAAGTAATAATCTTTGGGTAAGATTGCTTAGAAGTCTCATAATTGTATTATCAGCCATCCCTGACTTGCCCACTCAATCATAAAGATGTCATGAATGACTTTGTCAGTTCACCTCTTCTAGACCCTATCTGAAGTGAAAATGAGGGGAAAGTGGCAAGACTTTCTATAATGCATTCACGCTCTCACTTACTGTGCTCTCTTCCCTGACATGTGCTCCCATAAAACTGGATGTGAGACTGATAATAGGCCACCCCCAGCTATGGATTCTTTTCTGTTGGGACCAGAGAGAGACTGCTAGGGGAAGGAGAGGCTGGGAAAAGATAGAGTTAAAAGAGATTCTAGTCCTAAAATGAGGTGATAAGGCAGCTCCTTTTGTTAAGGGTTTTCTTTCCCTAGGCCCAGAAAGCCAATTTCTGAGACAATGAGGATTGACTAAGAAGACAGGAAATTTATTTCGGAGGATGGGATTGTGGAAAGACTGCCTATAGTCTGCCTTGGGGATTTCTCTGTGGGTGCAATAAATAATGCATGAAAAGAGTGAGCATCATTGCATATTTGAGGAGACTGCAGGGCACACAAATGCAGTAAGAAGTCACACTGGTGCCTATGTCACATGATAGAAAATAGCAGATAAGCCCCTCCTAGGGTGGAGATGTCAGTAATGTGTGGGTCATTATGAAAGGCGTAAGATAACATAAAAATCAAGAAACATAAAATCCATGTGATGGAAGCCAAAGAAGCCCTCTCAGCCATACTGGTAGGCTAAGCAAGTTGCATTCAGTACAGTGAATCAGAAAGGACACTGTTGACTGTGTTTCTTGGAAGTAAAATAATGACCATAACTCAGTATGTCTCAAAACTTTCATAGTTGCTTACGTATAATGAGCTATGGGTAATGTTGGTCATCCTTTAGGTCTTGTGGGCATACAGATGTAGGATACACTGCTAAGCAGCTCCTTGGCCAAGATTTACAGTGAAATGCTATTTATCTTGACCTCTGAACAACTAGGTAATGTAAGGCCTTGTGAGTGAGTATCTTGTTACTGCAAGGAGGGTCCCATTTCTGAAAAACAAAAGGGAGGGGATGAGTAAAACAGAAAATTACAAAGTTCTAATCAGCAAATCTACTGGCCTAGGAACTTGAAGCATAAGAGAGCTCCAAAAAGGTGTTTTTGTTCATGGAACCAGCTATACTTTCTTAATGGCTCTATACCTTGCAATTTGTGGGCCCAAACTTATTTTGGTTCTTTTCTCTCATTTTTCTGGAGATTTTGGGTCTTTTGGCCAGTGCAAATGCTGAGAGACTTGTATGAGATCCCTACCTCATCCACTACTCACTTCCGTGATCTTCAGAAGGTCATTTTATCTTCTTAGGTTTTTCAGTAAAATGGGACTCTTGGACTACAGTTAAAAGACCAACTCTTTTGAAGTTCATTCATTTGCTATTTATACATTTGTAATAGTCAAGAATTAGATGCAATCAATAGGAGGAAAAAAACTCAACTCATTGAATTTCATGCCTTAAAGTGATTCATAGTATGGATGAGAAATATGAAAAGATAAGAGAGATAAGATAGAGAGCAACAGAAATAACATTAAAGAAATACAAAGATTATGAAGTTCAAATTGCATGTGTCTTATTTTTCTTTCTGGTTCAAAGGTTTCCCATGAATACATTATATTTTCTCGTCTTTTGGTGCACATGGTGCTTTTGGTGCATATGGGGGTCCCTGTTTGAGAGGAAGATTGATAAACAGTTAGGAAATTGGCCTAGATTTAGAATTTGGCATCTATACTTTAAAAAATTTTAAAAATGGTATTTTCAGTCTACAGGTTGAGGAACCTGGACTTACATTTAAGATTCCTAATTTGGAACCTGTCCTTAAGATAAGGGCAAGGTACATATAAAGACATCTTCATATACAGGGAGATAATATGTGATAAAATCATATTGAAACCACAGAGAATATACTTTGCTTATATTTTTCTCCCTTATTGAAATATTGTTTTTTTTTTTGTTGTTGAGACAGAGTCTAACTTTGTCACCCTCGGTTGATTGCCATGCTGAGCTCACAGCAACCTCAAACTCTTGGGCTCAAGCAATTCTTTTGCCTCAGCCTCCTGAGTAGCTGGAACTATAGGCACCAACCACAAGACCCAGCTATTTTTAGATATGAGATCTCAGTCTGGCTCAGTCTGGTGTTGAACTTGTGAGCTCAGGAGATCCGCCTGCATCGGCCTCCCAGAGTGCTGGGATTATAGGTATGAGCCACCATGCCCGGCCTCTGAAATATTATTCTTTATTTTTCTGGAACTCTCTTATTCATCATTTAGGTATATTGTTCAGGTATACCTTCTTGTCATTTAAGTTTTGTTTTTACATGTAAGTTATATATCATTGTAGTACCGTTTATGTGCACAGCATGCTGTTATTGAAATAAAATAGGTAAAACATACAATTCTAAGTGAATAGCTTGATGAATTTTCCTGAAGTGAATACACTGATGCTACCACCACCCATATCGATATTATATATTACCAGCACCTCTTCTCTGCTACTTCTTCCTTTTAAGACATCCTAGCTTTTAACATCTTACATTAGTTTCACCTGTTTTAAAAACTTTATATAAATAAAATTATATACTTTGTGCTTGGATTCTTTCACTTAGCATTATGATTATAATATTATTTTCTGTGTTGTTGCATATAATTTAGTAGTTTACTCATTTTATCATATATCCCATTATATAAATATGTTGCTAGTTATTTATCATTGAAGGGCTTTTGGTTTGTTTCCAGTTTTGGAGTATTATAAATTATAGAGCTATACAATTCTTATACACACTTTGGATGCGTGCACATATATGTGTACATTTCCATTGAGTGTATGATATACTAAGAATGGAATTACTGGGTCACAAGGTATGCAGATATTCAGCTTTAGCAGATGTGACCAAACAATTTTTCAAAGTAGTTGTCTAAGTTTGTATTAGTACCATTGCTTTATGAGAATTCCAGTTGCTCCACATCCTCTGGTATTTTCTTTCTTTGTAACTTTTATGATAGTTGTGTAGTGGTATCATTGTGTCTGTCTCTCTTCTTTTTTGAGTTGTTTTGTAAATGTGTTCATGAATTTCAGTTAATTTTTGGGTTATGGGTTTGCTAAGTATAGTGTACTGTAGCATAATTATCATAATAGCATTTATGCACACAGGTTACTATTTGTGCTCAAACCTGTATATTGTATTTGTAAATTTATATATTCCTAATAAGTAATCAGGTTGTTCCTTGTGACTCATGGACAATAGTGTTATAATTACATATCTTTAAGAGGGAAAAATTTATTTTTAGATGTCTCCAGACTTACAGTCAAATAGAGGAAATATATTATATTCAGAGGCCACCAGAATAGTGGTACTCACTATTAGACAAAGCGTTGCAAAAGGACAGAAGTGAGAGGAATTTGCTCCTGTTCAGACAAATTGAGAAATATTTATTGATGGGAATGTAGCAATTTGATATGGACTTTAAATGATAGGTAGAATTTATTTGTGAAGTTTTAGAGAACCGTATACTTGGGGTAGGAAAAAGTATAAACAAAGAGTAGGAAAATTTAAAGTGAGGGGTGTGTTTGAAAAGTGTTGACAGGCCAAGAATGCATTTGGGAGTAAAAAGAAAAGTGAAAATCTTGTAAACTATTGGTTTCTCATCATTCTTGCTCAGTTCTTTATTAGGTCTCTCCAGTAACGTTAATTACTTTTTAATCTTCGTCTCTCTAATAACTATTTGTAGAGTAAAAAATATGAATAAAATACATTTTTAAAATGTAATTTTTTCATGTAAACGCAGAAAACCCTGATCTATGGCTGTGGGATCTGACATTGGAGGCTGATTATCTGCCTGTAATTGCTAACTGGCTGATACAGTAAAGGTTTTTTTACCTATTGAATCTTTACATTTGTTTGTAAGGAGCATTAGATTAATTAAATCTATACATGGGGTAAAAACAAAAAAGAAGATAGTGTAAAGCTCACACGAATTCATTTCTCTCCCAGGTATTATTTGGCAAGAGGCTTTATGATCACTTTTGTAATTTGTTTGGCTTTAAATTCAACAAAATAGATTTGGGATGAGTCTATAAGTACTTGGATTCAGGCAAAACATTCATCGTTCATTGAAGCAATGCCTCTCTGGAATGTTTGATAAAGGTTTTGCTGCATGTCCAATTTGTGGATTATGCAAACATTTTAAAGAATGTAGATTAGAAGTTTTGCTATTTTCCTCTACCCTTCCCCGCTTCAAAGAAAAATGTACTTCACCTAGAGAAAAAGGGTAATTGAGTAATCATGAAATAATCATGGAAAACTTAAGTATTATAGTTTTACTCTATACATATATAAGGAACATTTTAATAATAATGTTTAAGATGAATTGTTCTAGCAAGTCTTACATTCTTTGGTTTTGTTATCAAACTAAAAGCATTTTAAAATTAAATATACCAATTTTTTGGCATATTGGTAGTGTATAAGCATCTCAAATGTGCCATTTTCCCAGTGGACGGGCTAAAACTGGGACATTTTTGAATAATGATTTTTATATTGCTGAGTGAGTAGGGGAGAAAAATTTAAGTTGACAGTTAAAATATTGACAATTAACCCATGCCCTAATACAGGAGCAGATGGAAATGTCTTGCATGAGTCCCAATTTGTTAGGGAAATGTGACACTCTATTTTCTAGCCATTTTAGTTCAGAGAACTGAAGTGGTCAAAAATGATGTAAATGAAGCATTTCTCACTGTACTGAAAGTAAACAATAGAAAACAAAATGCTAGCAAGGATTTTTAAGATTTGGTGGTACAGGTTGAGCATCTCCAATCCAAAAATCTGAAATCCAAAATACACCAAAACCTGAAACTTTCTAGTGCTGACGTGCTGCTCAAAGAAAATGCTTGTTGGAGCATTTGGATTTCAGATGTTTGGGTTAGGGGTACTCAACCTGTAGAGTTTTCTGATATTGAAAAAACTTGATTTCACAATTCGTTACCACGTTATTATCTCCTAAAGTTAATTATAAGAAAGAGCTGGCACAGTATTCTATGTTTGTGGCGAGAGAGATATCCAGCCTTTGTATTTATTATTATAACTTAATAGTTTACTTTGTAGCACTCCTAACATTTACTAATAACAAACCAGCTTTATTTTATATTTTAATGTTACAGTTTAGAATTGCTGATTTTTTTAAACATATGGATATGTTTTCAAGGACTTTTAATGTAAAGATTTGTTAGCAAGTGATCTATGGCTATGTTTATGATAATACATATATCTTGTGTTATTTAAAATCTGTTATTATTCAAAGTAGGTTTAACACTAGAGTGGATTGTTGATTTTTCTTTCATGTCTTTTTAATGCTTTCTTCACTTCTATTCCCATTTTAGATAAAGTCTATTATCAGTATATGCACTACTTTAAAAGATAGTGGGTTTGTTTTTTTTTTTTTTTATATTGTAATGATACCATTTATAAAAATTTGTGTATGGCTATTCCCCAGGTTATGAAAGAGATAGGTTCTGTGGGTTTGTTCTGAAGATGAATTTGTATGTTAGTTGGAAGAGGACATTTATCTATTGCCTATAACGGCCGTATTCATAAGTGTCAGTTGTACATAAGTTGGATGTTTGTAACTCAAGGACTGCCTGTATTTTGTACACTTCACACTACAATATAGTGTGACCAACTATATTCAATGACTTTTTTTTTTTTTTTTTTTTTAGAGACAGAGTCTCACTTTGTTGCCCTCAGTAGAGTGCTGTGGCGTCACAGCTCACAGCAACCTCCAGCTCTTGGGCTTAGGCGAGTCTCTTGCCTCAGCCCCCTGAATAACTGGGACTACAGGCACCTTCCACAATGTCCTGCTATTTTTTTTTGTTGTTGCAGTTTGGCCAGGGCTGAGTTCAAACCCGCCACCCTCAGTATATGGGGCCAGCGCCCTAGTCACTGAATCACAGGCGCCACCCATGTGTTCAGTGACTTTTAATTATCAGTTAGTATCACAGCTATTAAAGAATAGCACTCTCAAAATGAATGTTGTCTGTAGTAAATTAGGTATGTGGGATAATTTAAACGCTTTCATTCGATGTGTAGAGAAATGGCCAAAATTATTTGTTTTTGAGTGACAACGTTGAAATTTAAATAATTTATGTGACTTTTTTTCCCTTTTTAATTTGATGGTCTCTTCTTATCTTATAGATGCTTGTGACCACACCAGAAAAATGGGATGTAGTGACAAGAAAGAGTGTTGGGGATGTAGCTCTTTCCCAGATTGTAAGACTCCTTATTCTTGATGAAGTTCATTTGCTACATGAAGATAGAGGACCAGTATTAGAAAGCATAGTTGCACGTACTTTACGGCAGGTAAGAGGAAGTTATTTTTAAGCTTATTTTGGAGGGATGAGTATGCTTTTAAACTTAAAATGTTGCTTTCAAATTAAATGTTAATATGTAAGGTTCATGAGAATAAAGATAATTAGAGTATGGAGAAAACTAGCTTCATTTCACTTTCATATTAAAAGTCCTCTTTCTTTCTTCCAAATCTTATTTTATTGAAATCTCTTAAAATTAACCTGAATAAATAAAGGAAAACTTCCTTTCTAAACTTCTCATGCAAAGCTAAATCTAATATTGACATAATTTTAATATGTTAATATTTAAAAGGGAACATGTACATATTATCTCTAGTTTTGCATTTTGTTGATTATTCATAAATAGTCCAAAGTAAAATTGGTAAATTCCCAGTGCCAGGATTCTTAAGATATATTCTGTCAACCCTTTTGTTTCATTATCTGAAAAGATAACTTAGAATACTCATGAGTATTTAAATGATATGTTTTAGGAGATTGTGTGAATATAGAGAAAAGATGAACACTTTTTTTTCCTTAATCAAGAACTCTTGATTCTTTGATTCCCCCTTTGTTATTTTTCTTTTATTCATATTCTCCTGCCCTTATTTTCTTTATGAAATGGACTAATGACTATTAGTCCATGACTAATTATTCACTTGTCAATAGCCTTATTTATCCACTTATTTATTTCATTTACAACAGTGAATCAGTTGAACTGTGTCTGCACCTCTAGCCAGACTGCTGCTCACTCAGAGAAGATTCCACAGTGATTTAGACAAGCATCAGTGCACATTCACAGAATGTGATGTAGATTGCACATTCATAGACTCTCAATTCACCTGGTTCCTTGAGATTACACTGTAACTTCTGAGCAGCTTTTCTTGTGTTTCCTTCATATGACCCTTTCTGAGCTTCACTGTTCTCTGTCGCCCTTCATAATCCTACTGTGCCTCATTCCCATACAACAGTACTTTTTACTGAATGGCAACAGAACTTGAACTCCCTTAAACTTGAACTTTCGTGCTTGAACTCCCTCTGTTTCCATCCCTTTGCTTCCTCTCCATACCGAAAAACACCCAACCTCTTCTCCCACAAGCACACCTTTCATTACACCTTGTCCTTTTCTCTGAAGTCCCTTCTCCCGTCTCTTTGGACCCTGTTCCTTTCATTACATGTATTACCCCACTCTCTCCATAGGCACTGTCACATCAGCTTAAAAGAATTGGCAAGTCCCTTCTGTCTTTACAAAAATACTTCCCTCACACCTTTTCCTCTCCAATAACCTCTGCTTAAGAAAGCTTTTAGTTACTACCTAGCTTCTGAAAATCTTAATCTTTATTCAGTTTTACTTTTGACTCTCATTCACGGCAGTCTGGTCATTGTTCAAGCTTAGGTAATAAAATGTTTTTTGGTACTACTCTTTTGGCACTTTATACTATTCATCATTTCCTCAATCTTGAAACGTTTTTCCCTTTATCTGTAAGATGCCACTCTATCCTAGTTTTCTTTACTTGATTTTTATCATCTACTTAGATGCTTTTCTCACACTGATCTCCTGTTTTCACCCTTGAAATTTTGTTTATGTGCTCTAAGACTGTTCCTTGCCATCTTTTTTTCCCTGTGTATTTACCCTGGGTAAATGATAATTCTTTGCCCACATCAACCTAAGTCTTTACACTCAGTGTATGTGCCTCGCTGCCAGTTGACTTTTAGTCATATCCTACCCAGCTATAAGTTTCTACCCATAGACATCTATTGCTAAAGCCTGTCAGAACTCTGTCATCTTTTTGGTATACTTACATATGGCAACACAATTCACTCAGTTCTCAAGCCAAAACACTGGATGTTATAGTTAAGTTTTTTCTTTTCCTTTATACTTTCTCCTTCCCAATATTTAATTAGATATCAATTCTGTTGTATTTCATCTCCTATATATATCTGATCCCAATCCAAGTATGGGAATTTAATATAACAAAGGGTTATAAAACTTTGGAAAGTTATATATTATATAAAAATTTTTTATTCAATAAAAAGAAATATAAGTTTAAAAGCTAGAAGGAGCATTTTACAATTTAAAAAAAGGAGAAATATAAAAAAAGAGGCTTAGAAGGAATTCAAATCAACATGAGACATTTGTATTAGATTTTCAAAAATTAAAATGGAATACACTCAATCCTGTCTTTTGAATTCTAACTTATGGAATAAGAGCACAAACTCATAAAGATTTATTAATACAAGTATTCATTGAAACAATTTTTTTAATACAAAATATTTTGGAAACAAGCCAAATGTTTGACAATACAATAAATTGTTTAAGAAATTATGGAATATTTATATTCATAATGAAATCTTAGTTTGCAACCTTCAAAAAAGAATGAGGTAGAGCCATATGAATGAGCTTAAAAGATAACTGTGTTCTTCACTGAAAAAGTAAGTAGTCCTGTATGTACAGCCCAGTTTCATTTGTGTAAGAAAAACGTGTTCAGTATATTTATATTTTTATTCATTTAAAGAGCATTGATTAAGTACCCATTATGTGTCAGGTACATATTTCTAGTGGCTATAGATATAGTGGTAGAGAGTACAAGGTTATTGCTTATATTTAGATGTTAACCTGTACAGAGTATGGTGCGTATACAGAAAGCTGAAAAGGGGGTTTCCGTCAGTAGAAATGGAACCAGAGGAGTGTTTGGAACATGCTCACTTTTTACAACATAAATGCAAAATACTTGTATATATTTGAGGAACACAAAGAGTTGAAATATTCAAAACAGACTCATAATAATTGGAGAGTTCAGCTAATGTCCAATTTAAGTATAATTTCAGGAGTGTCTGCTGAAGCATGGGGAACCCTGAAACTGCTGATCTGTATTGTCCAGGTCCTTTCTCGCTCTAATTGATGTGCCCTGGCCCAGATTTTATGTATAATATCTCAAAGTGAAGCATGCAAGGCATCACATACATAAAAGAGAGCTATTTTGATCATAAAATGCTTTGATTTTATACCCCAGTACTTACCTTAATGATCTTTTTCAGGGAGCCGTAATGCTCAAATCCATACATTTCATGTTTACTTGCAGTGAGTCACCTAGAGAGAGCATATCCTTCCAGCTGGAGGCAATCCACAGCTAAGGACTTCCTACAGCTATAGAGCATCAGAGGCCAATTAAATATCATTAGTACCTTTGCTGAAATTCTTCATTGACAACATAAGCCGTCCTATGTGTATTGCACAATAGATGGAGTCTTATTGCTTATCTTCTCTTTGTGTGTACACACAGACACACAAACATAACATTATTAGAAGTTTAAAAAACTTTTATAAATTTTTCATAAATGTATAATTTTCTATACATAGGAATTAATATGTATATATTTATAATAGGAATAAATAATATATAATGTAATTGTCTATGTAGAATTTATAAATATAAACTATAAAATTGTGTATTATAGGCTTATTATATGTGAAATGCAATATAATTATGTAAATAATAAATCTCAATATATGTTATAGAAAAATCTATTGAATACAATATAGATGCATATTAATTCCTTCTTCCCGTTGTCATCTCCATGATGTGAACAAATTCCAATTATATACTACTATATTTATAAACCTATAAACCTTTGCTGACTTGCTATTTGATGTCTTAAGTAAAATGTTCAAATTTCGTAGCTAGATATTATGGATTATTAAAGCCCTGGTCTATTTCAACTTCTACATACCTGCCCAGCTACTGTCAGCCCAGCCACACAACCCTTTTCGATCTTTCTCTCTTTCCTTTCTAATCCCATTCACCTTTTTCAGAGACTAAACTAATTGTACTCGAGGCAGAATGTGTTGTTAATTGTGAGGTGAGGGTTATATACCTAAAACAATATTATTTTCTTTCTTTTTTAACTCTATACATCCATCTCTTTAAACTCTGTTCTTTTGAATCTGTCGAGTACCACTTCTGTCAATTGTTTTCTCATTCCTCCCTACGAATTAGACTTTTTTTGCGTTTCCTCGGCACTACCTCCCATTTTACACATTTTTAGCACATACCATTAGTCTTCCTGAATTTTACAACTTGCTAGTTATTTGTCTTCATCGGCCACTAGATTTTAATTTCCTTGACAGAAGTATCTATGTGATTCTTCTCATAGTTCCAAAGTCTTTGTGCAGTGCTCATAACTACTTTTATTAAAAAGCAGAGTTTCTGTTTTTATTTGTTCCTTGTGATTATCAGATGTTTCCAGCAGATGGCACATCACAACACCCTTCAATTTCACATCACCTCAGGTTGCAGCATTTGTAACTACAGCAGAAGCATCATAGGAAACTCTTCCTGGACTACAGATTTTGTTCAGGTTCTGAAATTGCATGGTGGTGTTAGAGGTTACATTCACAACACATTCGCTATTACTAGGAAAAATTTCAAAAAGCATAAGAAATTCCAAGTCTATTGTATTTAACTATATTAAACTACACCTCCTTGTCTTCTAAGTTACTACTAAGTAACTTGTGTTCAATTACTTTTCTGAACTGATTTTATGTGAGGGAAAGCATCTGAAAAATGTACAGCCTATTCTTTGAGCTAATGATAAAGAGGAAGCTGTAAATTTATAATGTTTTATAGTTTTCAACAATTATTTTTTAGGTAACTATGTACAATGTGTATAGTGCTTCAAGATTCAGCTTAGGACAGAAAATTCCAAATTACTCCTTTTTCAAATAAGGTATTTCTCACATAGGCTTAACCATTTTATGAATCATAGGACTATACTGTTAAATTTTTAAAAGTGCTTTAAAATGAATTCTTAGCAGAAAAATGTCTCTGGTATTTACCAGGGCATCATGTATTTACTATCAAAAGACTGTAAAAATATGTCGAGTTACTTTTGTGTTTTAAATAATGATTTAAAACCAAATATGGGCCAGGCATGTTGGCTCACATCTGTAATCCCCACACTTTGAGAGACTGAGGCAAGAAGATCACTGGAGGCTAGGAGTTCCAGAGTAGCCCAGGCAACACAGGGAGACCCCCCCACCATCTACAAAAAGTAAAAAATCTGACTGGTTTTGGTGGTATATGCCTGTAGTCCCAGCTACTTAGGACAGTGAGATGGGAGAACCCCTTAATCCCAGGAGTTCAAGTTTCCATTTAGCTATGATCCTAGGCAATGGAGTGAGGCCCCTTCTCATTAAAAAACAAACAAGCAAACAAAAACATACACACACACATACGTATATACACATACACAGTATACAGTACGTCTAGCTCTCATTTCCTTTCAAATCACTACTGGTACTACATAAAATTAGAGTATAATTAAAATATTCCTAATTACTGTATGAAGGAAGTTTCTTAAGTAATTGCTATGCCCATCATTTTTTCATAGGATTCCTTGTTTTTGGTGGAGTATGGTTTGGGTTTTTACTGATATCCATAAGATTTCTTTAGTGAAACCAAATCACGATAAAAATATTGTATATGTATTTATACTTTAATTTTCACCCATTTCTATTATCTTTTAATCCCTCCCTCTTTATACTTCCACAAATAGTCCACGCATGTGTGGTTCTGTCTTCTTCAGTGCTGTATCTCCAGGGCCTACACGTTGATGGCTGGATGGATGATTCTAGAAGTATTACTGTTACTCACATTGGACTACTTTGCTTAATACTCCCTGAGTCTCCAAGTCTGAGCAAAATTATCAACTGCTTCCTCAGAGAGTATGAAGGTGTTAGCAGCACCATAGGACCATAGTGATATGTTGTAATCCCCAGGTGAACAGAGGTTTTCACCCTCCTTTGTATTCTTTTTCTAGATGTGTTACCTTGTAATTAGAGAATGTGGCTTCTGCGAGTTTTAGTTTTGGGAAATGATTGAGATTTTTGTAACCTAAAAATACTTTTAATTATTAAGGACTATAAATATTTAATGTAAATGCTCATATGTATTTTTAATTATAGTGTATACAGAATTCTTTTATATATCTATAGATCAAGCTTATGCATTGTGGCCTATAAAGTCTTACCTGATAATTCTTCATTTGACCTCTAAACTCATCTCTGTCTACAGTTTTTAGAAGATCCTATTAATAAGATAATAGGACACACGCATGACAATGTTACTTAGTTAAACTAATTTAAATAAGTCATACTGTATTAATAAAATTCATACAGGTTGAATCCACACAGAGTATGATAAGGATTCTTGGACTGTCTGCAACCTTACCCAACTACCTCGATGTTGCTACATTTTTACATGTTAATCCATATATTGGACTTTTCTACTTTGATGGCCGTTTTCGACCAGTGCCTCTTGGACAGACATTTTTGGGGATTAAAAGTACAAATAAGGTAAATACTCACGTTAATATTTATTCTTTTATTTTCTAAAAACTCTGTGGCTGACCTAAATTTTGGGATTAGAGACTCCAAAGACCATTTCAGACATCACAATGTGGTATCCTAGACAAAATTGAGCACATCTCATCAACTATTTGTAGTAAAGTCCTCCTGCAGAAGGTTGCTTATAGTAGTTTGCATTACTATTTTCAGTTTATATTTTGTATTCTAGCTGTGAAAATATTCAAAAAGTTATTCAATTAAAGGGCATTATAAAAATGCAAGCTTTAATTAAACCATTAATATTTAGTTTTATATAATGTTCATCTAAAATAAATAATATCTGATGTGCAATTGAAAAAAAGTTTCATGATACCAACTAACCATTATGGGAAGTGTTATATTTAACTTATAATGTTTTGTAATTACCTTATTAATTATATATATATATATATGCCGTTTTTAAAATTCTATATAGTGCATTAAAAAGTTTATGTAATTTCTTAAATAGTACACCATGCACCATTTGCATTATTAGAGAGTATATTAGAGATTTACTTTAGAATATGAAGGAAAAATTTGGTTAAAATTTAAACGTGTATCATTCTGTTCAACAACACATTTTTAGGAAAAGCTTTAGGAAAATAGTCTCAGGCAGTTTTACATATTTACTAAAAGAGAACAATATAAAATGTCAACCTCGGTCTTTAATGTATTACATTACTTTTTGTCTAAAAACAATTTTGTTAGTAAAATAGGGTCATTTTACTTTATTCTGTAATGAATGAAATATTCAGCTAAAAATGTCAGAAGATTGGTATGGTAACAGTTAATATGTTCTAACTGCATTGCATAAAAGTAAGACATCTTTAGAATTATAGGGAGTCATTTCAGATTTATGCACAAAAGGATAGTTTATGTTATAATAGTTATATGAATATTTGAACCTTCACCATTTCAAGTGCTTTTCAATAATACTTCTTGCTTATTTATTTTTTTAGTTGTGGCTTAATATATATTTAATTATTTAGTTTATTTTAATGTTGTATTAGGATAAATGTGGAATTATTTCTTTACATAACTTTAGAATGTTTTCAACTTTATTATTTAAATGATAGCACATGGTTATCAGAGAGAAATATAAAGAAAAGAAGATAGTTTCAAGGGTTTTTCAGCCATCTTTAATTCTCTCAAGCCATCTTTTTATTCTCTCTCAATTGTGTCATACAAATTGGTAAATAGCTAATTAAATTCAAAGAATTTTCCACCATAATGTGTTGCCATTATAATCATGAAAGGGATAACATTAGATGATGAACTATTATAATTATTTGGAAAGTTTAGAAATTTGTCAAAATTTAGAAAAAAACTTATATAATGTAAACAGTAACTTACAGGTTTGTTTAAATATAGATATTTGTCTTATTAAAATTTATTAGTTTACACTCCATAGAAATACATAGTTGGTAACCATTAAGCATTTCCCCCAGAGTGTCATTTGATATGTTCTGTAATCAGTTGTTAATTTGTCATTTCATATAAAGAGATACCCTTGAAGATTTCTCAGAGTTTTAGTCAGAAACTCGTGAAATGATGCAGTCATTGTGAAAGACTATGGGAAAAAGGTGTAAATGACGCATCTGATTTGAAATAATGGCTTTGGCCAGAAAATCTAAAGTACACTGAAAAAGTTTTTGAGATTTGTGTGTGTGTGTTGTGGGGATTGTTTTTTAAATAATTAATAGGGCAAAATTATTCTATGATCTTCCTACTTCACTATTATAAATCCTAACAGTTCTAAAATTTTAAGTTGTAAACTTTACCGGATTGACACCAAAAATACACATCATAGTTGTTTTAGATACACATGATACTTTTTATCCTGTCCAAACTCTTCTTTTTTTTGTGTGTGTGTTTGTTTTTTTTTTTTTTATTGAATCATATCTGTGTACAATAATTCAGTCATGGGGTACAGTGTACGGGCTTCAGATACAATCAGAGATATTTTCATCAACCTGATTGTGATAACATTCAAGAGACTTTATTGCTGTCCAAACTCTTCTAAGTAAATGTTAAGGAGAGGGGTAGAGGTTGGATCACACACCTTTTCCTTTGGGTTAACTACCTTACCTTTGTTAGAAACTGTCTTGTCATTAACAGGGAAAATAAGACCCTTTCTTAATTCATAAATGTTACATTATATTTCCAATTATTCTGAATAGAGTTTCTGTAGGAGAATAACAATCCTTTCCACATAGATTACAGAAATAATGTGTTTCCTTAGGTTTCAGGTCTGTGTGCCATTTTATATTCAACCTATAGTATGCTTCTAACTTGAAGAATTATACAGGAAAGGATTATGGTTTGTAGAATGAAACAGAAGAAAAACAGTCTAAAGAATGGGCTTTTCTGGGGAAAATATAACTTATAAAATTATTCTAAAATATCTGTAACTAGTTACTAGTTGTCAGTAAAAATACTGTCTTTTAAAAACTTGAGACTTTTAGAAAGTTAGTACTCTGAAACTATTGTCTGAGATATATTTTGTTTGTATGCTTCTGATGGGTTCCTATATATTAGATTTTTTTGTTTGTTTTTTAGAGACAGAGTCTCATTTTGTCGCTCTCAGTAGAGCACCGTGGTGTCACACAGCTCACAGCAACCTCCAGCTCTTGGGCTTAGGCGATTCTCCTGCCTCAGCCTCCCGAGTAGCTGGGACTACAGGTGCCAAAATGCTCGGCTATTTTTTTGTTGTTGAAGTTTGGCCAGGGCTGAGTTCAAACTCGCCACCCTACTCAATGAGTCACAGGCACAGCCTCTATATTAGATATTTACATGTCATTTATTGTGTCTGTATTTTAGTCTGAAAGTTTAAAAATAGGTTGATTGTAATTGGCAAAGTTTTTTGTGTAGCTAGGAAGTTTATAATTGTTTTATTTGATATTTTTCATGTTTTAAAAACTAAAGATGCAACAATTGAATAACATGGATGATGTATGCTATGAAAATGTTGTGAAGCAAGTAAAGGCTGGACACCAGGTATGCTTAATTCATTTTATTCTGTTTTTAGAGTGTGCTCAATTAAAAGTTATTAATGTTTAGGCTTTTCATAAGAAAAATTTTCTGAATTTTGAGATGTTGTCTCAGTTTTTAATTCTTAATAATTGTTTTAGCCCAATTACTAAGTCATACATATATTCATAGATAAGATTATCATCCCAATATTGAGGTCATGCTATTTTATTTGCCATTTTTATTAAATATTTAATGAAAGAAAAGGACTTAATCTTTTACATTTCTGTTTTTTTCAGTCTTTTAAAAAGTACCAGTCTTTTCTCATACCGCCAATACTAATTTGTGTTTTTATTATATAATATAAAAATTTTAAATGTGTATTATTCTAACCATTTTGATGAAGTATTATCGGTTGAAATATAATACATAATAAACCTTTATGTCGTTTTTTATGGTATTTAAGAATTAAGTATTAATAATTTTGTTTTTGAACTTTCCATTGTTCAAAATAGAGATTGTTAAAAGAAATAATGGAGTGATAATAATTGCTTATATAAAATCATTCATTGCTCAATTGTTTATGGTTGTTTGTGTAACTTTATTTTATTATGGGATTTTTTATTTTTTTACAATGTTAGACTTTAATGACATGTGAAGTGGTTTTTATGGCCCTTCGTTTTTTAAATTTGTTTTAAGGGAGATAGAATCCTTCTTTCCCAGACTAAATCTTATTTGTAGCCCCAAAATATAAAGTAAAAGGGAAATTGGGCTTGAGTGCATGAAACACTGCCTCGTGAGCATCCTTGAGGCATTTTGTCTCATTATAGGAAACCATTTTAATGTCTGGTTTTTACTAATCTCTAGAGAATGGGCTTGATTTTATTTTTTTATTATTTTTTTTGAGACAGAGTCTCACTAGGTCACCCTCAGTAGAGTGCTGTGGCATCACAGAATACAGTAACCTCCAGCTCTTGGGCTTAAGTGATTCTCTTGCCTTAGCTTCCCAAGTATCTGGGACCGTAGGTGCCCATCACAACACCCGGATTTTTTTTTTTTTTTTGAGAAAGAGCCTCAAGCTATCACCCTAGATAGAGTGCTGTGGCATCACAGCTCACAGCAACCTCCAATTCCTGGGCTCAAGCGAGTCTCCTGCCTCTGCCTCCCAAGTAGCTAGGACTATAGGCGCCTGCCACAACACCCGGCCATTTTTTGTTGTTGTTGTTTGGTTGCAGCCGGTATTGTTCTTTGGCGGGCCAGGGCTGGATTCGAACCCGCCAGCTCAGGTGTACGTGGCTGGAGCCTTAGCCCGTTGAGCCACAGGCGCCGAGCCGAACATTTCATTATTATTCATTTTTATAGTACTTTTCTTAAAGGTTAAAAAAGTTCCTTGATAGTAACTGTGATGGTAGGGGTAATAGCACTTTTTTTTTTGAGACTGAGTCTAACTTTGTCACCCTCAGGAGAGTGCAGTGGCATCATAGCTCACAGCAACCTTAAACTCTTGGGCTCAAGTGATTTTCTTGCCTCAGCCTCCCAAGTATCTGGGACTACAGGTGCCTGTCAAAATGCCTGGCTATTTTTAGAGATGGGGTCTTGTTCTTGCTTAGGCTGGTCTCAAACCCATGAGCTCAGGCAATCCACCTGCCTCAGCCTCTCAGAGTGCTAGGATTATAGACATGAGCCATGCGCCTGGTCAGTAATAACACTTTTTAAGTGCTTTTTAGCCAAATGTGCTTGCACAAATTTTATCTCATTTGCTCCTCATATCAGCTTTATGAATTAGTGCTGTCATATTAAAAAATGGTTAAAAATCATGAAAATTATTCATTTATTCATTGATGCATGAATAAAATCTCTTCTCCATCCCTATTTTAAAAAAATAGAAATGTCTTGATTTTTTTAGCTGTGCCATCTCATACCCTTTTCATTCCATCTGGGAAGAAATCTTCCTAAGATATTTTCTCATGCCACTTCACTATTTAGATCATAAACTGATCTCTATTATCTATCAAATCAAGTACAAATATATCACTTCAGCCTTAAGGAGTCTGCATAATTTGGCTATCACCTACCTCTCTAGCTTTGTCCACCAGTATCATCAACAAACCCAATCTTCCTTTTCCTTTATCCCATGCTTATTCTGAATGTTTACTATGCTGTGGTGGAATTCTTTTTATTTATTTATTTTTTTTTTTGAGACAGAGCCTCAAGCTTTCGCCCTGGGTAGAGTGCTGTGGCATCACAGCTCACAGCAACCTCCAACTTCTGGGCTCAAGCGAGTCTCCTGCCTCCACTTCCCAAGTAGCTGGGACTACAGGTGCCTGCCACAATGCCTGGCTATTTTTTGGTTGCAGCTGTCATTGTCGTTTGGCGGGCTCAGGCTGGATTCGAACCCGCCAGCTCGGGTGTATGTAGCTGGTGCCTTAGCCGCTTGAGCCACAGGCAGTGAGCCTCTTGAGCCACAGGCGGCGAGCCGCTATGGTGGAATTCTTCCTGTTTTATCCTTAGTCTATTGGAGTCTTTTCAGTAAGTAGTCCTAGCTTTTCCTCAAGGCTTTCCGCAAAACCAGCATATTATATCTCTTATATCTCTTATTTTCTATATCAACTTAGTAATAATTACCTATGCTATTATTGTGTAAGTTTTTTTTTGTTTTTTTGTTTTTTTTTGAGACAGAGTCTCACTGTCACCCTCAGTAGAGTGCTGTGGTATCACAGCTCACAGCGACCTCAAACTCTTGGGCTTAAGTGATACTCTTGCCTCAACCTCCTGAGTAGCTGGGACTATAGGCATGTGCTAATTTTTCTTTGCTCAGCTAATTTTTCTTTCCTCTTTTTTTTTGTAGTGATAGGGTCAAGCTCTTGTTCAGGCTCACTCGAACTCCTAATCCTCCCTCCTCAGCTTCCCAAAGTGCTAGGATTAGAGAAGTGAGCCTGCAACAGGGATTTTACCTAACAAATGCAAACATTGTAACCTAATCGTTTATACCCTCATATTAATCTGAAATTTTAAAAAAACCACACAATTAAAGAAACTTAATTCATTAATTTAATCCAATTCAATTCAATTTAAACAGCCGTATTGATCAGAATACAGTTCAAGTCCTTTCTCCTTAGGGGCAATCTAATCACTATGACATCACTGCTTTAGTTATTTGGTGTGTCTTTGTCCCTTTTAAGATCATTAATATGTATGGATGATTATAGGTTGTTCGTTTGTCACACTTTTGAATCCAATATTCCCAAAGTTATTAATACTTCCTCCAGGCACATTGGTTTGGGGGAGGTGTTATCCCACCTCCCCCTGTTTTGCATACAGGTCTGCTGCCAAGGAATGGTGTTGATGAAAGTGAGTAACTGATTAAACAGAATCTCCATCTGTGATGGGAGCGTGCTCCCGTTGCACATTAATAGCTTTCCCCCACTTCGTCAGCCTGAGCCTTCATCTAGACAGGCTTTTCTAAACTACACCTATAAAGGTACAAAGAAGTCTCGTGAAAGGTCTGATTTAAAAGTTTTATAACAGAAGTTCAATTTCTAATACCGATATTTGAATACAGCTATGTTGATTTGGGGAATCTAAACCAAATAGTAAGATCAACATGTGAAGATTCATTACAGAACTCACTTGAAAAGCCACCATGCTCTGTCCCCTGGCCCCCTTGCCTCTACCCCACCCCCACCCCAGACAGTAGTATACAGTAGTTGTGCTGCTCTCTCTTTGTGAAAATGGGATTGGATATCAAGTATTAATAAGTAAGAGATTCAGGATATTTTTAATTTTATTTTTTTCCCAGAAGGTACTATTTAAAGATGGACTTAGCATTGTAAGAAGAGAGGAGGCAGTTGTTCAAATACGGAACATAGAGTGCTGCAGTGGCACGTGCAGAGTGTGCCAGGAGATGGTGCAAACAGAAGATCAACACTTCCCTGAGAAGATGTTCTCTTCTCGACTGAAGATAAAGAAAATATATCCAGGCTCGGCGCCTGTGGCTCAACGGGCTAAGGCGCCAGCCATGTACACCTGAGCTGGCGGGTTCGAATCCAGCCCGGGCCCGCCAAACAACAATGACGGCTGCAACCAAAAAATGGCTGGGCGTTGTGGCGGGCGCCTGTGGTCCCAGCTACTTGGGAGGCGGAGGCAGAAGACTCGCTTGAGCCCAGGAGTTGGAGGTTGCTGTGAGCTGTGATG
>CAUYRH010137514.1:0-16149 GCA_963574655.1 Perodicticus potto | reverse complement strand
ACGCTGTCTCCCTGTGTCCCCAAGGGGAAGTTCCTGGGTAGATCCCGCCTGCCAGAGATGCCTGAAGTCCTCTCTCCCCAGTCTCACCGTGCCCAGCCGCAAGGAAGCTGTTACTCGGCTGCCATCTTGCTCCGCCTCCCCCCAGCCTGTCCAAAAAACATAGTCTCGATCATCTTGTTGTTAATATTCACTTTCTAGCCTCTCTCCTAATGTCCATGTGACACCATTATGACCAATGGAATGTAAATGGCAATTTTTTTAGGTACCAGAAAAAGAGATTTATCTCTGGTAAAATGAAATCATATGTGTGCTCAGATCACTGTCATGAAGATGTGACCCTGGGATTGTGGCATGTATCATGTGATGATTACACAAGTTCAAGATGAAATCGAGTGATGTTGAGCAGAGCAGGAGATTGCTACATCAGTTCCATAAGTGAGTTTTTCAGACTTCTTCAAACTGAGAAAACTAACACCTACATTGGTAGAGTGAGTATTAGTTAGATATTCTGTTACTTGAAGTCTAAAGCATCCCTACCTGCCATGTTAGATACTCTTTATTCCTTGGTGTTTTTCTAATATACAAATAGAACCAGAATCATGGTCTTTTGTTATAAGCACTCACTTTTACAAGTTTAATGCACTGTCTGCCAACCAGAATGAGGGAACTGCTTTGTCATACGGGAAGGGTCTTTCTTTGTATTTTTTACTTGCCTTTGAATAATTGAATAATATTGACTGTGCTTTTACTGTGGAAAGAAAATTAAATCCTGTAGTCATTAAAGTTTTATTCTTTGTTTCTCTTTTCTTCTTCCTTTTTTATTTTCTAAGAGATACAATACCACTATTGGGTCCATACATGCTTTTTTGATATGTGAGACAATGCTCAGAACTGTCACATTATCATATCTACCTGACAGATTTTCCTTGCAATACAATGTTGACAGAAACAATTGACACCTAACATCTAAAATGTAAACTTTTCTTCAGATTATTGATTTATGACTCCAAGAAGAATAGCCTTCAATAGCCTTGACAATCACAACCCTGGTTTTTAAAGAGTATGTGTTTAAAGGCTCAAACTTGCTCCCATAGAGATTTTGGGAGATTTACCTGCTGTTGATGTTTAGTTTGGACACAAAATGTTTTGTATCTCATGGTTTGCAGTAAATTCTTCCTACTGTTACCTGTGCAGTTAGATATTTCAGTGAAATCAATAGAAAACATTCACAAAGTATTTCGTCCAGTTGGTGGCTCTGATGTTGAGTTTCTCTGTGTTACATTACAATGTTTCTATAACTCCTCATCATGTCATCCAAAAGGTTGTGGTAAATTGGACAACACTATTTTTTATTCCCAAGCAACTAACTATGTTTCATCTAGAGATAGCAAACAGATTTACAAAAAGAGAGAGAGACACAGAGTGAGAGGTATCACCTGGCAATCTTTGAATCATAATTAATACAAGTGTCAATGAATGCAAATTGACACTTTTTGCCTAACTACTACTCATATTGCACCCAACTTATTAGAACATTCAAAATGACACATGTCATTTGTCTGGCCCGCTCTCAATTAATTAGCAATTAGCTTTCTGGAACCCTTAAAAAAGAGGCTAATAATATCTAAAAGCAATAAATGTATTAGATGATGACTACAAATATGATAAGAGTTCAATATATATATTCTGAGAACCTATTAAAAATATTTCTGGGTACACATATTCACTCAACATACTTTGTGAATGGACATTGTATACTTAAATGGAGAAAATATATCTATTAAAAAGAGAATTTTTCTCCTCCCATTTATTTCTGATAGTATTTTCCTTGGAGAATATTCCCAAAATGAGAAACATTGTTTAAATTTTGTCATCAAAACAAAGCTGATCTTCAACATTGTTTATATACACATAAAACATTACTGAGCAATAACTTTGGACATCTAGATAGAGACCCCCCTGCCAACAAGCTTCAAAATTCAAATTACCATTCTATACTCAGCAAATGATCTATATCCATATATATATATGTCTATGTAGATGTAGATGATTCAGAAAAGTTATTTGACATTTCTGACTTACAAGTTCTTTGTGAGTCATAGGAGATACTGATATAACATCTGGCCATAGGCTCGATTCCTTCAAGTTAAGTGGCAAATTTAGGTGCTACTTTATTTTTAATCTATGTTATATCCAGGATCCATCCTTCATTTTTGCTTCTCTTGGATAAGCTCTATTTTCTTGTCTGGCTCCATGGAGTTGCCAGTTGCCTCTGGAATGACATTATTTCTGGCTGACGTGTATTTGAAAAAGAGGAAGAATATTCATTCAGTATGCTATTCAAACTATGTTCATTTGACTGTGATTTGGTCCCAAGCCTATTCTCCAAGCAATGCCTATAGCTAAATGATTGAGCTGATGTAAAGCAAATCTGGGAGAAGCACGAGGAGGAACAGGGCATTCCTTTGCAGGAAGACTGAAAGGTCATTAAAATAGATGCTGTATAGGAAAAAAAACACAACACTATATATGTTGTATACATTCACTCTATTTAGATTCATTCTTTCGAGACTCTGATATATTACCTATATAAGAGTTAACATTATGCTTATATGTTATCCAGAAGTGGTATTAATATAATTAATAATAATTAACAATATTGTTACAATATTCATGTTTTTCTTTTAAAGTCATGGTGTAGCTTTTATCTTAGTCAATGCTCCCAACTCAAAAAAGTCTTTTTGAGTTGTGTTTGGAGGTTGGTTGTTTCTTAGTGTTTGTTGCTTACGGATCCTGTGCTGAAAGCCCAAGTTTATGTAGCTAATTGGCAGTCAAGCCTGGACTTACACTTCATCTCACACTCCACTTGACCATTGGTGCCAGTGACCCATCAGCTGTATGTGATTATCTTTTCTTTGTCTCAGTGATATGTAAAGCATTTTCAACTATTGTACATGTGTGAGATCAAACAGATGAAAGAAAGTGTACATTGTCTTTCAAATAGGCCAATTCTGTCTATCTTCTCAACTTGGTAATTGTTACCTCTTCTATTATAATCTGTAAATTACCTTTAAGGTTTGCTTACTCTTTTTTCCACTTGCAGAGCCAGATGTTAGGTAAACAAAGGCCTGTGTTTTCCAACACCTATATGATGGCAGGACTGAAATCCAGAATAGTTTCAAGGTAGAACATATGAAATAGCATTTCAGAAGCTCTGAATAAGCATGAATAAGTTAGCATGAATAAGCATGAGTAAGAATAAAGTTAAATATCAAAAGTTTAAAGCATTTACAAAATAGTTTTATTCAGTAGCCAGAAGGAATTTTATTAAATGTAATGCCAGGGAACCTGACTAAGGAAATACATATATCTACCTAGGCTTCTCTTTATAAAATCAAAGATGACTAGAAACAGATAAGGAGTCAGTTCATGCCTCTGCCATTTGATGTGGAGACTTAATATAAGTCCAAATCCAAATGCAGACTATCCTATCTGGGCAGCCATCCCCACCCAACATTTATGTTTCCCTTTTAAAACAAAATAACCAGGACAGAAAATCTCTCTGGGGTATGAGGGAAAAGTAGTACTGACTATGGAATGTGGCTTCTGAGTAGCTTTAGGTCCAGCGATTAAAGCATCAGCAAGGAAAAAAGACAGGACGATTCCACTAATAGTGTATTCTCCTGGCATCCTGCTGATTGAGAGTGATAGGAGAAAACTCAGTTTCCACACAGTAGAGGTACATTAGACACTAGAAGTAGACATAGCAAATTGCCTTTCAAATGCAGATCTCAAAAAAAAAAAAAAAAAAAAAAACATTAAAAATTGCCTAAGTGGCAATGATAACAAAAGCACAATCGAGGTTATACCCTATCTGCTGAAGAATGTGGAGGTTAGGTAGTCACACCACATTCGCCTGTTCCTTCTTTAAGAACAGGTACTCCACAGGCTACCTTATTGAATGTCGGTTTTACCCTGACAGTCTCCCCATATCTGATCTCCTCTGTGGCTGTGGCTGTGTGGATGCTTTCTGTGGCTGATGACTCCCAACTTTGCAGCTCCTGCCCAGCCTCTGCCATGAATGCCAGACTCATACCTGCTAAATTCTCAACAGTTCTACTTAGAAATATAATAAGCATTTCAAAAATTACATATACAAAGGCATGTGTTCCCTCTTTCTATTTAATCATTGCATTTGCCTTAATGTGGATCAGGGATGCCAAAAAATGTTTCTACATTTTAAGTGATGTTCTCTTGCTCGTATGACACTCACTGTAACCTGATGTGTCTGGATACTGATGATAACCACTCTGAGTACAGTGTATATTGAATATTACAAGTTTCATACAGCTTTTCCTTTCATTAAATGTATATACATTTTTAGGAACCCTCTGTATATTTCTCATTTTAAGAAAATGATACATGGGCTTGGTGCCTGTGGCTCAACGGGCTAAGGTGCCAGCCACGTACACCTGAGCTGGCAGGTTGGAATCCAGCCTGGGCACACCAAACAACAATGATGGCTGCAACCAAAAAATGGCCAGGTGTTCTGGCGGGCACCTGTAGTCCCAGCTACTTGGGAGGCGGAGGCAAGAGACTCGCTTGAGCCCAGGAATTGGAGGTTGCTGTGAGCTGTGATGTCACAGCACTCTATCCAGGGTGACAGCTTGAGGCTCTGTCTCAAAAAGAAAAAAAAAAAGAAAGAAAAAAGAAAATGATACATCTTAGTATTTGCCTTATATGTATTTTCTAATCATCAATGTTTTATTTAATTATTACATACACAAAGAAAACTACCAATAAACATGTATCTCAGTGAATTATCACACAGTGAATGCCTATGTCTCCACCATGTAAGTCAAAAGATAGGATGTTGCCAGTACTCAAAAAGTATCTTTGATATTCATCTCTATCACACAACCTTTTCCTACTTTTCTAAAGTTAGACACTGCCTTGACTCCTAATATTGCAATTTAGTTTTTCTTGCTTCTGAACTTTATATAAGCAAATCATGCACATGGGAATTTTTTTGGTACGTCTGACTCCTTTGCTTAGCAATGTTTGTGTAATTCATACACAAACATTCATTCTATACAGTGATTCAGTTGTTTTCCCTGAAGTGTACTTTGAAATACAAAAGTATATTATGTGAATGTACAGTTGTCCTCCTTATCTGTAAGGATAAAAGACACATTCCAAGACACCCAGTGGATGCCAAATCCATGGATAGTACCAACCCTATATATACCCTAATATATACCATATATTTTCTAATACATGGGTGTGCATACCTATGATATGCAGGAATCAACAAGTTTTATCATAAATACTGAAAAAGTGTCTTGAAATCTGTTGCCACTGAATTGTATCTGTTTCTTTCATTTGATAGAACATTTTTAATAAGATAATATGGACTCTGAAATATGTATTTGTAATACCTCTTGAAAAATATTACAGTTCTCTGAACTGTGAAGATTATTTGAGGTAATTTCCACAAGGCCAGAAAATTTGAAAAGATCAAGAAATTAAAACCAATTCAAGTAGATTAGAAATATCAACAGAAAATCACACCACTGCTACTGGTAGCAGTTTACTAATGTGTAGTGGGGAATTTTAAATTACTGTGAGAAAGTGAACCTCACCGTATCACTTTACTAAAAGAAAGTAGCAAAATATACAAATATGAGCTATGAAAAATAAAGGAGAGGGTAGAATATTCTCACCAAACAAATTTCCACTCAGTCAAATTTGCAACCATGTAGGATAGGAGAGCAACAAATTTGGTTTGGGTTGATATGGCTTTCACAAGTAAATTCGTTTGAAATTGTAAAAAATGCAATTTTTCTGCACAGTTTTGATTTGAATGTGGATTGCTGCATGGGTCCCATTCCCAAGTCTGTGAAGTACTAAGTGCTCTCTCTTCGTGAAGGAACTATGATAAACATGATCAGCAAGTTATCTAGAGTGAGAAAATACTGCTTCTCCCAGGGTCCTGGTTTTCTCTGTTCACTACCAGCAGTAAGAATAGCTAAGAGACAAACTATTTCACATGGTGAAGACTTTTTAAACAATAATAATGGTGCCCAAGTGAGAATGTGGGATTGTGTCATGAAGGGGCCTTTCTTGGTATGCTACCTCTTACTTGCTCAGGGAGACTATTAGTTTTTGATCGAAGAACCCAGGGATTTTAGTGGGGCACTTAAGAATCACATGGAAAATCTCAAGTACTCAAACCACATGCTTAGAGCATCTGATTTAATTGGTTTGTGTACGGTTTGAACAATTAAAAAAAAAAATTAAACCCAGTAGCACATATAGACGATTGTTTAAGGTTCACTAGCCTGGGTGAGCACGGTTGCTGATGCCTGTAATCATAGTACTCTGAGAAGCCATGTGGGAGGATTGCTTGAACTCAGGAGTTCGAGACCAGCCTGAGCAAGAGCAAGACCCCATCCTCTATTAAATATAGAAAAATGAGCCAGGCATTGTGATAGACACCGGTATTCCCAACTACTTGGAAGCTGAGGCAGGAGGATCACCTAAACCTACGAGTTTCAGATTGCTATGAGCTAGACTGATGCCACAGCACTCTCATCTGGGCAACAGTATCTGTCCCTAAAAAAAGAATCACTAGCCTAGTAGGCCTCTTTGTGCTTTGATGATTATCTGCCTTTTTATAAAAATTAATGTTTTAATACTTCTGAGTTGCTATGTTTTCAGTGCTGAATTAATAGCCAAGTATTTTATATTCTTATCTGGAAAAATAATTTAATATGGGTTTTTAAGTGTCATTTTATTTTCAGAATTTATGTCATAGATTCTCAGAAACATGAACCTTAGTAATTTTGAATCTTTGATGGGAATGAATTGAATATTAAACTTCAACACATTTGATCTCAGATCTCTGAAGGGTGAATTTGGCCGTTTTTCTTAAGGAGGTACTTTTTCTTTGTTTTCACTGGGATCACATCAGTGAGTTACCTTAGACATGGATTGAGAGTCAACAAACTATTCATATCTATTTCTCATCCTTGTAGTAACTTCAGACCTAGATGAAATGGTTCGGAGGAATAGTTGTTAGGGTGATAGTGCTTCACTTTCAAAATGCAAACCGTGGCTCTTTTGAAGATGTTTTACAGAAAATGATTTGAGGTGGTTGTATCTGTTGTTATAAAATGTATTTATTTCAAGGAAATTCAGCTCAGCTTATGGTCCAAAAGACCAGGTTCGAGGAAGGCCTGCTTATGAGGCAGGTGGGCAGAAAGGGAGAGAAGAAAGAATGAACACTTGGCTGAGGATGAAATTATAAGGCTTTCCGTGCAGACCAGTTTTGGAAACTGATTTCCAAATTCTATACACCTCTAGACAGCTTGCCTGTGTGCTGGTGCCCTGACTCAGTCTCAGGTTTGTCCCAGGTATTATGATGTTGATTCAAAGCTAAAAGAAGAGAATATAATCCCTACTATACAGTTTTTCTGTTGAAACTATACAGCAACCAAAAATGTATGTATCTTTACCACAATTATGTTTATTCACTACTCAAATTAAATAGTTTTATTTACTAAGGAGGGTAACAGAATCTTCCAATTTAACTCTATTGAATTACAGTTCTTATGATATAATACTGAAAAGGTCTTGATCAAAGGCCTGAAGCCAGACATAAATTATCACATTATTTAATTCCATTTAATTATTATTATCTAGGGGATAAATATTTCCAAGCAATATTATAATATTTTCCTTTAAATGTACCTCAAAACCTGCCATATGCCTTGTACCAAACCTTTCTAAAAATTTCTTCTTATACTTCTAATAATTTACTGCTCCATTTTGCTATTTCTTTTATGTTCTTCTTAATAATAAGAGCCAAAATATATAAACCTTATACAAACCAAAATCCTCACTCAATGGATAGCAATGGAATGGGGAAAAGAATTATAAAGCTGGAATCCTTTTTGCTAGGTTACAAGAAAAGGCTAATAACACTCATACATTAATATTTTTGCCCCATTATATGATTAACATGTCATTAAAGAAAACAATGTCTCTGAATTCATGGGATATATTGAATTCTTATGATACAATATGTAAATCTCTTTTGACCCAATCTTCTCTTCAATATTAGCTCATTTAATGGTACCATATGTATGTATTTCATTTTAAAACTTGGACTTCTGTTTGACCTTCATTCATTTCTCAATACTGTAACTGCAACTTAGTTTGTACATGATGACTAATTTTTCTCCACACAATCCCAATTTTCTTGCATTAGTTCAGGTTCTCAGAATCTGGGAAGTATTTGGAGTTGTGGTTCAGGTCATTGAGTCTGATGGACTTACAGGTGAATCCTGAATTTCCTAGTTACTATGTACATGAGCCTGGACAAGATACTTCATCTCCCCAAATCTCAGCTGATAAGTGAAATAATGATGCTTCACTAACAGAGATGTTATAAGGATTAAATGTGATAATACATAAAGAAATGTAGCACATAGCACATTGCAAACTCTTAGTAAACCATATTTACTATTTCCATAACCAATAATAATAAATAATTGTCTTCTGGTCTCTAGTTATGACTTCCTTAACTGTTTTCATATTTTCTATTTTTTGTCTTTAGGCTTTATCAGTTCTATTTCTTATTACAAACAAAACTGGTTTTCCTGAAAACCCAAGTCATTTCCTTGTTTAATATTATAAATATTTTTCTGCCAGTGCTATATCATTGTTTCTCAACTTTTTCCTTCCCACAGATATATAAACATTGTCTGGAACACACGCGTTACTTACACACACATGCACCTACACCATAAATAAAAATATATCGTCAACCACAATGGGTTGTTCAGATACGGAGTGGAGTTGGTGGTTTTCAAACTGTATTATTGCCTTTATATTCTCATGTTCTCCCTCCTTCCCTTTATTCTCCCTCCTTGTCCTCATTCCCATCAGTCCATCTCTCAGATCCTTTTCTAGTATTGTCCTCATTCTCACCCCATGATAAAGCCCCCTTGTCATCAGGACACACCAGGACATAACAGTGTTAGCTATGGTCATTCCTATGCTGATCACTGTGACTGAAGAATGCCTCAGCATGACCAGAGAGATACAATACAAATACTCCCGTGGTAGCCACGTGAGGCCTTGCGATCAGAAACTCCTGATACGTTAGGAGATGGAAAAGTTCAGGTTTCTCAAATGATGGCATTTACTTCTATCAGAAGAAGCCAGAAATGGGGTAGGGATGGGGGAAACTCAGCAAATCCCATCTTATCATTCATGTGTTTCATATTTTCGTTTATGACTTTCAATATAGCAGCTGGAATACCAGTTCTTTATTGCTCAAAAGGCAATTGAATATTAATAGCATAAGAAAGAAGACAATGAATCTTCTCTAATTTACTGAAAAGCACAATCAAACAAAAACATTAATTGACATATCCCTCACAAATAAGTATGTGTATCTTGAGACTCCAAAGTGTTTCATGATTGAAAACTTAAGAGTGGTAGAACGAAGCAGACCATGGCCTATAACACCTTGGAGGCTGTGCTGCAGCCTTCTCTAACCTCTCGTCCCACCGTCTCCTATCCTGCTTGTAAACCTCTCCCCACCCCAGCACTTTCTGTGACATCACACTATTAAGGCATATGTTGCTTCGTCATAGTGCTCTGATTTGCACTTGCAATTGACGTTTACTTTCATTGTTTCCTCAGAACCTGACATAATGCCCCATAGTAAGTTTTTCATTAATATTAAGTTTTATCAATGACAAGGAAACAATCACAATTCAGTACAATTCAAGAAGTTAGCAGATTAAATGAATATTTGGCTGTCATAGATATAGGAGGCAAAGAAAAATCCTACCAGATTGAATAAAGCACAGGGACAGTCCTGAGAAATGGTCAGACTACAGATTCATTATGGTACTCTCATGTTCCTAACAGAATGGGGTATAGATGGGAATCTTAAACAGGCCAGGGTGGGGGGCTGTTCCCCTGAGATCTAGTGATTGCTGACAGATACAGATATATGTTGCCTTTTTACACAGAAACATAAAGGCTTGAAAATAGAAATACAGATTCACGAGTGTTTTAATACAACTCTCTTTATTAGTTGTATTTTGGGTATATTGATTTCATGGATCATATGTAAATGTAAATATCATTTCAATCAATTTCAGAAATTTTATATTGCAATTAACAAAGAGTAAAGTAAAGCTAATTTTTGATTTAATATTTATTTGGGACAATAGATTGAAAACATCAACTTTTCCTCCCTGGTGTAATGTCAGGTTCAGCTATTCTTATTTCAGTCTAGGAGGCTAATTATGTACCTTCCATAAAAGTTCAGAGTATTTACTTCTAGTACTAAAAAAATACATTTTTACAACTTTTTAGCTGTTTCACTAAAAATAATTAATTACCCTGGAAGGGATTGAAATTTCCATTTAAAGCCAACTTGAGACTTGGATAATCTTCAAGGTTTTTAATTGAAAATTAATGGCTGTCTCTTAAAACCTGTGTAGTAGAAGCAACAGCCATCTCGGTAGTGCCTAATACTTACGGCATAATCTTCTCAACCCCTTTCATAGAGGTAGGGATTAGAAATGGTTTTGCATTTTTAAGGTTATGAAAAGTCTGAGTCACGTGGTGTCATTTTGAAAATAAATACTGAATTAGGTCTCCTAAGTTTTGATTTCAAATTCTAGTTTTGCCTTTATCAAGCTGTATGGACCAAAAGAAATAATTTAGCTCTTCTGCAGTCCTTTAATTTTTCATCTGTAACATGTAGCAACTAGCCTAGAAAATATTATGTATTTTATATTTTATATGAATCAAAGTGATTCATTAATGTGGCAAAGCGTCTAATAGTTCCACAAGAATGTAGATTGATTGACAATAGATAGATATGATCCCTATACCTGCTCTCAGTTCTATATTCTTAGAAACAACCATTTTTAGCTCTATTAATTAGTTGTTTAAGGGGTTATTGCTTTCGCCCCAAACAGAGTGTTCTGACAATTAACTATGAGTTTAAAACATTATCTGCAATCTTCTTGCCTCAGCTTCCTGAGTAGCTGGGACTATAGGTGCCCACAGCAACATCTGGCTAATTTTGTTTATTTCTTAGTAGTGACAGGGTCTTGCTCTTGTTCAGCCTGATCTTGAATCCTGAGCTCAAACAATCCACTTCCTTTGGCCTCCCAAAGTGCTAGGTACCCAAAGATGTGAGCCGCCATAGCTGGCCTGTTGAGTATTTTTTAATCATGAAAGGGTGCTGAATTGTGTAGAATAATTTTTCTGCATGAAATAGTCATGTTTTTCCCACTTCATTATGTTAATTTGGCTGCTTTTATATATTTATTTATTTATTATTATTATTATATATATATATATATATATATATTTTTTTTTTTTTTTTTTTGAGATAGAGTCTCAAGCTATAGTTCTGGATAGAGTGTTGTGGCATCATTGCTCACAGCAACTTCCAACTCGGGCTCAAGAGATTCTTTTGCCTCAGTTTTTCTATTAGTAGAGATGAGATCTCACTTTTGCTCAGGCTGATCTCAAACTTGTGAGTGCAAGCAATCCACCCACCTGGGCCTCCCAATTTTGGCTGAATATATTGATAGATTTTTGTATGTTGATATTCTTGTGTTTGCAGAATAAATTCCACTTGGTCATGACATTTAATTCTTTTAATATACAATTGAACTTGGTTGGCTGGTATTTACTTGAGGATTTTTTTGTATTAATATTTATTGGGGATATTTTTCTGTAGGATTTTGTTTGTTTATTTCTGATAGTGTCTTTGTTATCAATGTAGTGCTAGTCTCACTAAATGAATTGCAAAATGTTCCTTTCTCTTTATTTTCTTAGAAAAGTTTGAGAAGGAAGCTTGTTTACATGCCTTGCAAAATTCACTAGGGAATCTACACAGTCCTGGAGTTTTTCTTTGTCAGGATGTATTTTGTTACTAATTCAATGCCTTATTAGTTGTGGGCCTATTTAGTTTTTTCCAGCTTTGTGATTTAGTCTTGCTAAGTTGTGTTTCTAGAAAGTTGTTCATTTCTTTTTTGGGTTATCCAATTTGCTGGCATGCAATTTTTCAAAGTACTTAAAATGTTTTTTTTTTTTTTTTATTTCTGTAGATTAGTAGTAAGTTTCCCTTATTCATTTCTGATTTAATTTATTTGCATTCTCTTTCTTTTTCTTAGGCCATCTAGCTTAGGGTTTGTTCATTTTGTTGATCTCAAAGAACCAACTCTTGGTTTTGTAGATTTTCTTAATTGATATTCTGTTCTCTACTTTATTTATCTCTACTGTCATCTTTCTTATTTCCTTCCTTATACTAGCTTTGGGTTTAATTTGTTCTTTTTCTTATTTCTTAACACATAAATGTAGTTTGTTTATTTGAAGTATTTATTATTTTTCAATGCAAGCACTTATACCTATAAATTTCCCTGTCAGCATTGCCTTTGTGGAATACATAAAAAGTTTTATGTTGTGTGTTCATTTTGATTTGTCTCAAGGCATTTTCTTATTTCCTTTGTGATTTATTCTTTGGCCCATTGGTTGTATGTGAGGGCATTGTTCAATTAATTTCCAGCCATTTGTGGACTTTCATCTTTCCTTCTGCTGTAAATTTCTAGTTTCCTTCCATTGTAATCTGAAAAGATACTTGTATGGTTTCCATCTTTTTACATTTATTGAGACTCTTTGTGTGGCCTAACGGATGGTCCACCCTGGCAGATATGCAATGTGTGCTTCAGAAAAAATATATTCAGGCATACCTCATTTTATTGCATTTCACATTATTGCACTTTGCAGATCTTGTGTTTTTCACAAACTTAAGAATTATGACACCCTGCACAGAGCAAATATATCAGTGCTATTTTTCAACAGCTTGTGCCCATTTCCTGTCTCAATTTGTTAATTCCCACAATATTTCAAACTTTGAGGTTACTAATGTATTTTGGGGGGGATATCACAAACTGTGCTTACATAGGATGGCAAACGTTCTTGATAAATGTGTCTTTTTTGGTGGCTCTGCCAACTGGTTATTCCCGTCTCTCTATCCTTCTCCTAAGGTCTCCCTATTCCTTGAGACACAACAATATTGGAATCAGGCCAGTAAATCACCCTGTTTTGGCCTCTATGTGTTTGAGTGAAAGAAAGGTCTCCTGTCTCTCCCTTTAATCTCTTGACTGAGAACAATGCCTTTAGGTGTTCAATTCAATCTGTTCCTTTGGTGCAAATGACACTTGTAGGCATTGTTCATTTTGCAAACAAAAAGGCTAGGTCTCTTGCACCAGTTGGCCAAGTTGTGAATGCAAAGGAAAAATTCTTGAAGGAAGTTAGAAATGTATTCCAGTGAACACTCTTCATACTAAAAAGTAAAAACAGCTTTATTGCTGATATGAAGACAGTTTGAGTGGTCTGGATAAATCAAACCAGTCACAAAATTCCCTTAAGCCATCACCTAATCTTGAGCAAGGTCTTACCTCTCTTTAATTCTGTGAAGGTTGAGAGAGGTAAGAAAGCTGTAGAAGAAAAGTGGAAGCTAGCAAAGGTTTGCTCATGCGATTTGAGAGAAGAACCTATCTCTGTAACGTAAAAGTTCAAGGTGAAATAGTAAATGCTGATCTAAAAGCTGCAGCACGTTACCTAGAAGATCCAGCTAAGATTATATACATAAAGGTGGTTAGATTTATGTGGTTAAGCAACAGATATTCAATATAGTATCCCTATACGCGTATGAGAAGAAGACAGAGTAGGACTTTCAGACCTAGGGAGGAAAGGAAAGGTCAATGCCTGGCTTCGAAGTGTCCAAAGATGATTTGACTCTTTTTTTAGAAACCTCATATCACTGGTGACTTTAATTTGAAGCCAATGCTCATCTACTATCCCAAAATCCTTTGGCCTTTAAGAATTATTTTAAATCTATTCTGCTTATCTTTTATAAATGTGAAAACAACATCTGGATGACAGACCATCTGTTTACAGCGTGGTTTATGGAATATTGTAAGCCTACCATTGAGACTTCTTGTCCCACTATAAAGATTCTTTCAAAATATCATTGCTCATTGACAACGTACCTTGTTACTCAAGGGCTCTAATGGTTATATACAAGGAAATTAATGTTGTTTTATGCCTGCAACACAATATACCTTCTAGAGTCTATGGATCAAAGGGGTTGTTTTGACTTTCAAGTTTGTTACTAAAGACATATATTTCATAAAGCTATAGCTTTGTGATATACATTGTGATTCCTGTGATAGATCTAGGTAAAGTAAATTGAAAACCTTCTGGAAAGGATTTACCTTCCTAGATAAACATTAAGAACATTCATGGAAGGAGGCCAAAATATCAACATTTGGAGTTTGAAAGAAATTGTTTCAACCCTCATGGATGACTTTGAGGGGTTCAAGTCTTCAGTGAGGAAGTAACTGCAGACATGGTGGAAATAACAAGAGATCTAGAATTAGAAGTAGAGCCCGATGATGTGACTCAATTGCTACAATCTCCTGATAAAACCTGAAGAATGAAGAGTTGTTTCTTATCAATGCGGATAGAAAGCAGTATTTTAAGATGAAATCTACTCCTGGTGAAGAAGCTGTGAGCATTGTTGAAATGACAATAAATAATTTATAATAATTAATACATAAACTCAGATGATAAAACAGTGCTGGGTTTGAGAAGATTGAATCCAATATTGAAAGAAATTCTATTGTGGATAAATGCTGTTAAACAGAACAGCATCCTACAGAGAAATCTTTTATAAAAGTAAGAGTTCACCTATGTGACAAACTTCATTGTTTTTTTATTTAATACTTGTCACAGCCACCCTAACCTTCAGCCACTACCTCCCTGATCAGTCAGCAGACATTAACATTGAGGGAAGACCCTCTACCAGCAAAAAGATAGGACTCACTGAATTATCAGATGATTGCTAGCACTTTTTAGCAAAAAATATTTTCAAATTATGTCAATTTATTTTTATACTTAATGTATTGGATGCTTAAAAGACTGCAGTATAGTATAAGAATAACTTTTATATACACCAGAAAAAATTGTTTTACTTGCTTTGTTAGAATATTCACTTTATTAAGGTGGCCTGCAGCTGAACCTACTGTATCTACAAGGTATGCTTGTATTTTTCTGTTTTTAGGTGGACTGTTCTGTATGTGTGTTTTGGTCCAACTGGCCTATCATGTTTCAGTCCTCTATTGTTATGTATCTGCCCACAGGTGCTATCCATGGTTGAAAGTAGGGAGGATATAGAAGTCTTCTCTTATTGTAGAACTTTCTATTATTCCCTCAGTTCTGTCAATATTTGCTCCATATATGTGTTTAGAAACTCAGATATTTGGGACATGTGTTTTTATAGTTTTTATCTCTTCTTGGCATATTAACTCTTTTATTATTCTAAAATATCCATTGTATCTTCTAGTCTGTTTGATTTAGGTATATTTTAGGCATGAGAGTCATATAACCACCTCCACTCTCTTTTGGTTGCTGTTTGCATGAGATATTACTTTACTTGCTTTCACTTTCAATCCATACCGGTCCTTAAGTCTTACTGCGAATTTCATACAGACAGCATATAGTTAGATGTGGTCTATTTATTCATTCTGCCAGTATATAGCTTTTGATTGGAGCTGGACTAAATTGTGCTCCCCCCACCCCCAACCTTCACTGTGTAGGTTTTTAGAGATGGGCCTTTGGGAAATAATTTGATCATGAGGGTGCAGCCCTTATAATGGGATTATTAACTCTTTTAAGAAGAGACCTGAAATTGCGTTCTCTCTTCTCCACTCTCTTTGTCTTCGTCCCTTCCTCTTTCTTTCTCTCCCTCCCTGCCTCTATCTCTTTCTCCCCTTTCTCCCTCTCTCTTTCTTCCCCTTCTCTCTCTCTTTTTCTCCATCTTTCTCTCTCTTTCTCTCCCCCTCCCTCTATTCCTCTTTTTTTTCCTCTCTCTCTCCCTCTTTCTCTTCCCTCTCCCTCTCTCTCCCCCCTTCATCTCTCTCTTCCTCTTCCACTCTCCCTCCCTCTCCCTCTTTCTCTCCCCACCCCCTCTCTCTTCCTCTTCCACTCTCCCACTCTCTCCCTCTATATCTCCCCTCCAGAGCGGACGAGCGTCGGGGC
>CAUYRH010137512.1:0-13914 GCA_963574655.1 Perodicticus potto | reverse complement strand
CAGACTTTGCCTCTTCAATAGATTGATGTTTGTCAGTTAAACGAGCTTTGGTTACCTTATGTTCATTTACCTCTTGTTCTAACCGCTGTTGTAATGATTTAAGTTTATAGTTTAAATCTATCTCTAAATTATTCTTTTCCTGTGAAATGAGAGTAAGAATCACATAATAAACAGTGCAAGAGGCATGTTATTAAATCTTACATTTAAAGTCCCATAAGAAATAAATATCATACTTTTAAAATCACAATGAACATATGTAACTGAAAGCAAACTTTACTCCCTCCCTTCTCATTTGAATCATTAACTACAGCGATGGCAGAGCAAGGTTGTGCTTGTGAGCACAACAGGTTATGTACAGGATAATTCTTCAGTTTATTTTATTTTTGCCACTACTTTTAAAAAAAAAATAAATCATCCTTATCAACATGTGCATCTATAACAACATTTACTTTGACAAAAGAAAGCTCCACAAAATGTTTCCCGTTTCTGTTTGGGTACCTCTTCTTCTCTTCCTTCTTTTATCCTTTGTCCATATTTATACCAGCTAGGCTATCACAAAACTATTCTAATTGTCACAAAGCATGTCCAAAGGACAAAAGTAATAGTTGCTTTTCTATTACTTTATCTGAGACTTTACTGAAACTCCAACATTTCAGGGAGGCACTGGAAAAGTCAGAGTTAGATCTGTTTATTATCAGTTTAGTCCTTTTCTTAGCACGGTATGTAACAGAGGATAATTAATGAAATTTTTTATTCTAAATGCAAAGGTCAATCATTTTATGCACTTTTCTATTTTGCTAATTCTTACCAACAAAACTAACCACACATGCCTGGTCTACTTGGTCTATATAATACCAATATAAGGCTGGACAATTAAGTTCTCAAACTCATCCTAGAGTGCTACACACCTCACTGCTAAATATCACTATGGTCACCTTCAAGTATCCCCCCTGGCAAGCTATGCACTGATGTAGTGCCTAGTCCATACTTCAAAGAACTTTTTCTAGGATGAGTTCATGAACTTAATTGTCAGACCTCCTATGACAACAACTCTGATAGCCATTCCAGAAAAAGAGTTCTAAAATTGCTTTGAAGGGTAGACTAGGCACTAGCATATACTGTCCTACCTCGCATATTGAGCCTTTGTTTTCCTTTTCTGTAAAGTCTTATAGCAAGGATCTGTACCTTCACCTTACCCATGTACAAGAAAATGGGGAAACATTCTTTTAGAAAAGATATTTCCCAAGCCAAAACAATTTGTGATGACCTGTTAACAATGCTATTTTATAAAACCACCTGTTATCATCAATAACTAGTAAATACTACCTCCTAAATGGTACATGTTAAATCATTTACCTTTTCTGAATGATTAAGCATGTCTTGAGCATCTTTTCTTTCTCCTTCTACTCTTTCTAGATTATGTTTGAGATGCTTCACCTCCTCTTGCAAAGATGTAATTCGAGCTACCAAGTGAGAAAAAAATTGAAGTATACAGTCACTGAAAGAAGTCTTTTGTTCAAGGTTACCATTTAGTTTATTTGAAAATGTATTAAATTTCCTGATAAGATTAAAAAAAAATTTTTTTTTGTTTTTGAGACAGAATCTCAAGTTGTCACCCTGGATAGAGTGCAGTGGCTGTCATAGCTCACAACAATCTCCAACTCTTAAGCTCAAATGAGCCTCTTGCCCTAGTTTTTCTATTTATAGTAGAGACGGGGGTCTTACTTTTCCTGAGGCTGGTCTCGAACTTAGGAGCTCAAGCTATCTACTTACCTCAGCCTCCCAGAGGGCTAGGACTACAGGCATGAAAAACCACAGTCGGTCAACATAAAATTTATTAAGTATTTTCTTTGTAGTTTACATAATAAACACTCCTGGGTACTAGGTATAAACCCAATAGGAAGCACATATGTGAGTATTTAAAAAAAAAAAAAAACACATACAAGAAAGTTTACATCTGCACTATCCAAGATAGCCCCCAAATGGAAATAATCAGAATCTCTATTCCCCACAGAATGACTGACAAGTAAACTTCAGTGATTATACACAGTAAGTGGGATAAGCAGGAAGAATAAACTACCACCATACATAGGCAGTCCAAGGTGGTGAATGAGTTCTGCAGGTCTGCCTTTAAATTGAATTTTTACATAGGTTGGAACAGGCACATTTACCTATTATCTGTAATAGCCTCTGTTCTTAAGTACGAGTCATACTTTAGTTGGATACTTGTAACCTGTGGACCGCCTGTGCAACATAGATGACCCTCACAAATATGATGAATGAAATAAACCAGACATGAAGGAGTATTCATTGCATGAATCCACTGATAAAATGTTCAGAAATAAGCCAAACTACTTTGTAGTGTAGTAAGTCATGACAGTGAATATTTAGAAAGGGGAATGAGGACAGTGACTGAGAAGAAGCGCAGGGGACTTCTGGGTTGCTGGTAATGTTCAATGCTGGATTCTTCTTAATATGGTTGTGTTCATGCTGTGAAAATGCCTTTAGATATATATTTTTTATTTATTGTATTTTAGTATGTGCATATATATATGAAGTTTCAGCCAAACAACAACAACAAAAAAACTCACTTAAATCTAAATATGGGTCAGACACAATAGCTCATGCCCGCAATCCTAGCACTTGTGGGAAGCCAGGGATGGAGGTTCACTTGAGACCGGAAGTTTGAGGCCAGCCTGGGCAATAGTGAGACCTTATTTCTACAAAAATTAAAAAAAAAAAAAATAGCCAGGCATGGTGGTGCATGCCTGTAGTCCCAGCTACTTGGGAGGCTGATGTGAGATCACATGAGTCCAGGAGGAGTCTGAGATGGCAGTGAGCTATGGTGATACTACTGCGGTCTAGCCTGGGCAATGGAGTGAGACCCTGTCTAAACAAAACAAAACAAAACAACCCCACAAAAACTAAACATGCTAAAAAATCTCCAAATAAAATATGAAATCTATAAAAAGACATAAATTTGAGGCCCAACAACTATATACAAAAACTAAAATTAATAGGCAAGAGATAACAGGAAAATGCATATTAAAAAAAAACCTCAAGGTCAGATATATTTAATAACAACTATAATGCAAATTCTTAAAAATTTTTCATGTACAAGCATATCAAGAATAAGGGTGCAGGTCCAACATGGGTGGATTGCTTTAGCTCAAGAGTTTGAGATCAGCATAAGCCAAAGCAAGACCCTGTTTCTATAAAAAATAGAAAAACTACCCCGGTGTGGTGGCATGTGCTTGTACTCCCAGCTACCTGGGAGGCTGAGGCAAGAGGATTTCTTTTTTTGAGACAGAGTCTCACTTTGTCTCCCTCAACATCATAGCTCACAGCAACCTTAAACTCTTGGGCTTAAGTGATTCTCTTGCTTTAGCCTCCCAAGTAGCTGGACTACAGGCACCCTCCACAACGCCAGGTTATTTTTAGAGACAGGTTCCGCTCTGGCTGGTCTCCAACTTGTGAGTTTATGCAATCCACCTGCCTCGGCCTACCAGCACGCTAGATTACAGATGTGAGCCACCGCACCCAGCCTCACAAAAGGATTTCCGGAGCTCAAAAGTTTGAGGTTAGCTATGATACCACAGCACGCTACCCTGGGACGACAGAGTCTCAAAAAGAAAAAAGAAAAAAAAAAAAGAAAGAAAGGAATATAGTACCCAAAGCAACCTACAGATTCAATGCAATTGCTATTGAAATTCCAAAGATCATTTTTGTAAAAATGGAAAATCCGATTCTAAATTCATATGGAATTGCAAAGAGCTCAAAACTGAATAAGAACAATAAAATTGAAACTGCCTGATTACAAAATTTGCTAAAAAGCTACAGTGATCAAAATAATGTGGTATGTATTGGCATACAGACAAACATAGACCAATGGAACAGATTTGAGAACTGAGAAATAAATCCAAATGATTTTTATTTTTTTGTAGAGACAAAGTCTTACTTTATCGCCCTTGGTAGAGTGCCGTGGCGTCACACAGCTCACAGCAACCTCCAACTCCTGGGCTTAGACAATTCTCTTGCCTCAGCCTCCCGAGTAGCTAGGACTACAGGTGCCTGCCACAATGCCCGGCTCTTTTTTTGTTGCAGTTTGGCTGGAGTCAGGTTTGAACCTGCCACCATCAGCATATGGGGCCGGTGCCCTACCCACTGAGCCACAGGTACCGCCCAATGGCCAAATGATTTTCAACAAAGATGCCAAAACCATTTAAAGAGGAACAACAGTCTCTTTAATAAATGGTACTGGACAACTGAGTTATCAGGTGCTCAGCATCATTAGTCATTAGAAAAATGAAAATCCAAACCACAGGAAGGGTGTGGTAGCTCATTCCTGTAATTCTAGCCCTCTGGGAGGCCAAGGTGGGTGGATTCCTTGAGCTCAGGAGTTTGAGGCCAGCCTGAGCATGAGGAGACCACATTTCTACTAAAAATAGAAAAAATTAGCTGGGCATGTGGAAGAGCCTGTAGTCCCAGCTTCTCAGGAGACAGAGGCAGCAGAATTACTTGAATCCTAGAGTTTGAAGTTGCTTGAGGTCATGGCACTGTAGCCTGGGCAAGAAAGCCAGATTCTCTCAAAAAAAGAAAAAAAACTACAATGAAACACTGCTACATACCTAACATAGGCCCAATAACTAAAAAAAGGAAAATATCAAGTGTTGGCAGATATTTGGAGAAACCAGACTCCTTCTACATTGCTGGTGGGAAAAATGGTGACATCATTGCAAAAAACACTTTAGAAGCTTCTCAAAAGTTAAGCAAATAATTACCATATGACCTAGGAATTCCACTCCTAAACATATACCCTGAAGAATTGAAAACAGGTATACCAACCACTACTTGTAAACAAATTTTCAGGCAGTGTTATTCACAATAGCAGAAAGGTAGAAACAACCTTCAACCTTAGTACACATCAATAAACAGATAAGCCATATATAGTACATACATACATACATACATACATACATACATACAAAAGAATATTGCTGAGTCATAAAGGAACAAAGCAATGATAGATGCTACAATATAGGCAGGTGTCCTCAAACTTTTTAAACAGGGGGCCAATTCACTGTCCCTCAGACCGTTGGAGGGCCAGACTACAGTTTAAAAAAAAAAAAAACTATGAACAAATTCCTATGCACACTGCACATATCTTATTTGGAAGAAAAAAACAAAACGGGAACAAATACAATTCACACCAAAGCATATGGCCCATGGGTCGTAGTTTGAGGACCCCTGATAGAGGAACCTTAAAAATATTATGCTAAGGCTCAGCGCCCATGTCTCAGTGGTTAGGGTACCAGTCACATACACTGGGGTTGGCAGTTTGAACTCGGCCTGAGCCTGCTAAACATCAAAGAGAACAACAACAACAAATAGCTGCGCATCGCGATGATGCCTGTAGTCCCAGCTACTTGGGAGGCTGAGGCAAGAAAATCACTTAAGCCCAGGAGTTTGAGGTTGCTGTGAGCTGTGACGTTACAGGCACTCTACCAAGGGTGACGTATTGAGACTCTCCCTCCAAAAAAAAATGCTAAGTGAAAG
The DNA here is from genome assembly GCA_963574655.1 of Perodicticus potto. Taxonomy (NCBI): domain Eukaryota; kingdom Metazoa; phylum Chordata; class Mammalia; order Primates; family Lorisidae; genus Perodicticus; species Perodicticus potto. The sequence goes on along the minus strand of CAUYRH010137512.1, from coordinate 8,358 downwards.
AAGCCTAATAGAAAAGGTCCCATATTATAACATGCCATTACTATGAAATTGCCAGAACAGGTAAATTCAGAGAAATGGCACTGGTGTTTGCCAGGGATAGGTGGAGAAGGAAATGGGAAGGAATAGCTTAATGAATACAGATTTTTCTTTTGAGATAATGAAAAAGTTTTGGGACTAGAGAAAGTAGTTGTACCGCATTTTGAATATACTACATGCCACATGAATACTACATGAATAGTATACTTATTTTTGGTTTTGTTTCTTTGGGGATTTTTGTTTGTTTTGTTTTGAAACAGGATATCACTCTGTCACCCAGGCTAGAGTACTGTGATCCTAACTCACTGTATCTTTGAACTCTAGGCTCAAGGCATCCTCCTGCTTCAGCCTCCCAAGTAGCTGGGACTACAAGTGTGTGCCACCATACCCAGCAATTTTTTTTTATTTTTATAGAGACAACATCTTGCTTTGTTGCCCAGGCTGGTCTCAAACTCCAGGCCTCAAGTGATTCTCCCTCCCCGGCCTTCCAAAGTGCTGGGATTACAAGGCTAAGCCACCACACTTAGCCTGTATTGCACACTTTTAAATGGTTAACTTTTTGTTACATGAATTTCACTACAATTAAAAAATAACAGAAAGCAAAAGCCGTTTGAAATACAGGGAACTCTGAGAAAAGAAAACCCACAAATGGCTGCAACCAAAAAAAAAAATGGCCAGGCGTTGTGGCAGGCGCCTGTAGTCCCAGCTACTCGGGAGGTGGAGGCAGGAGACTCGCTTGAGCCCAGGAATTGGAGGTTGCCGTGAGCTGTGATGCCACGGCACTCTATCCAGGGTGACAGCTTGAGGCTCTGTCTCAAAAAAAAAGAAAACCCACAATCATATTGGGAACTTTAAAAATACATGTTTTAAAATTTGACAGATTAAAGAGACAAAGAATAAGTGGGATCTTAGAAAACTGATAAAATTATATTAGAAAACTGACTGTTTTCTTCTAAAAAAGTGAAAAAGAAATAAGTAAAAAACAAAATATATAGGGTGGTGCTTGTAGCTCAGTGGGTAGGGTGCTGGCCCCATATACCGAGGGTGGCAGATTTGAACCTGGTCCTGGCCAAACGGCAACAACAAAAAAAATAGCCAGGCCTTGTGGCAGGCGCCTGTAGTCCCAGCTACTTGGGAGGCTAAGGCAAGAGAATCGCCTAAGCCCAATAGCTGGAGGTTGCTGTGAGCTGTGATGCCACAGCACTCTACCGAGGGGGACAAAGTGAAACTGTCTCTAAAAAAAAAAAAAAAAAAAAAGAAAGAAAGAAAGAAAATACAGTAAAAACAAAATAAAATGCAATATGAACTAAGCCAGAAAAAAAATCATTAAAAAATCTGAAATACTGTATTGTATTGTTATTGTAATGATATTTCTGATCACAATATTAAAAAATAAAAAACTGGCTCGGCGCTGATAGCTCAGTGCCTGTAGCTCAGCGGCTAGGGCACTAGCCACATACACAGGAGCTGGAGGGTTCAAACTAGCCCAGGCCTGCCAAACGACAATGACAACTACAACCAAAAAATAGCCGGTCGTTGTGGTGGGTGCCTATAGTTCCAGCTACTTGGGAAGCTGAGGCAAGAGAATTACTTAAGCCTAAGAATTTGAGGTTGCCACAGCATTCTAACGAGGGCAACATAATGAGACTCTGCCTCAAAAAAAAAAAAAAAATTAGCAATTAACACAAAAAAATAATTATTTCCTACCTCTGTCCATTAAAATGACCTACAAACACTGACCTACCTAACAGTAGTGAGTACCCATTAATACCCAGGGTTTAGTCCCTAAATGTCATATACCACAAAAAAGAACTGAGGTTCCTTGGAAAATGGGTGCTTCCAGGTATGTAACCAAAAACGACACTGGAAAACCACACTATACCAAAAAGCAAAGATGCCAAGACTACTTTAATAAGGTAGTGTCTAAACTTGAAGAGATTTCTACTAGCCTTAATTGAGTATTCATAAGAATAATGCAATTTATTAACACATATTAAATATATCAAAATTCATGAGTTCATAAATATAGTTTAAAAATTCACTCATTACTTTGGAAGATATTGGGTAAATGCCATATAACTCACTGTTCTGTAAATTGATAAAAAATCAAGTACTCAATTTTCTTTTGTAAGTTGTACCTCAAGGAAATTATGTAATTGAGAAAAAGTTTCTCTTTATGTTAATATTCTAGTTAATGAATGAAGGAGAAGTGATACAAATAGATGATCATCATTGCAAACTCCTGAAGAAGCAAATGATGTAGGCAATGATCATCAGTGGCTGCTAACATCACAAATGAGACAGCCAGAGTCCATACGCCTCCTGGTGTCTAAACAATACTATTTATAAGTCCTACCTGAAATAGATCAATGTTCTGTATCTAACTTTCAGTTTAAAGTATTACAAAGCATACAGCAACATGTTAAAATGCCATCAGCAGATGTAATCAACAATTCAGAATGGGAGACACAGGACAAAACACTTGGTTTCTCCAATCACAAACAACAGTAACAACAAATTACAAAGAACAAAAAAGCAGGGAGGAACGTTCAGGTTAAAAAAAATTCAAGGAACATAGTAATGAAATTCAACTTTCAGACTTTGGATTCTAATTCATGTAAAATAAATGCAAAAACAACAACAAATTATGAGATTATAGGAGGAATCTGAGCACTGATTAGATATTTTACAATAATAAATGTCAACTTTTCTCTATCTTTATTAATGATATTGTGGTTGTGTTTAAAAAAAGAGTCTTTACCTTTAATAGATACTAAAATATTTACAAATTATTGATGTGATACCTGAGGTTTGTCTCAAAATAATTCAATATCAGATTATTGGGGAAGGCAGGTGGGAACATAAAATGAAACAGGACTGGCTATCAGATTAAGATTTTTGAAGCTGGATGATAAGTACATAGGAATCATTGTAGTACAAGTTGAACATTCTTAATCCGAAAATTTAAAATCTCATATACTCCAAAATCTGAAACCTTTTGAACACTGACATGACACTCAACAAGAAATGCTCACTGGAGCATTTTAGATTTGGGACACTCAACTAGTAATTATATATATGTATAGTGCAGATATTTCAAAATCCAAAATCTGAAATGCTTCTAGTCCCAATCATTTCGGATCAGAATATTCAATCTGTAATCTACTTTGGTATATATCTGAAATTTTCTAACATAAAATGTTAAAAAAAACCAGTAAGGGCAGCGCCTGTGGCTCAAAGGAGTAGGATGCTGGCCCCATATATTGGAGGTGGCAGGTTCAAACCTGGCCCTGGCCAAAAACTGCAAAAAAAAAAAAAAAAAGGAAATAAAACAATATTTTTTAAAAAGAATTTTAGGGTGGCATCTGTTGTTCAGTGAGTAGGGCGCCAACCCCATACACCCAGGGTGGCAGGTTCAAACCCTGCCCTGGCTAAATTGCAATTAAAAAGAATTTTAAAGATAGTTAAATTATAAAATGTCTTTTTGCACTTTTTCTGAAGAATGATAAACTTTCTAGATGAAAAGCTTATCACTCAATTAAAATTTTCATTCCTCCATGACATTTTGCTCATTTTTGTTAAGTCTCTATGGCCTGAACTTTAAGTTTTCTCTGTAATTGCAGCCTTACTGACATAGCTAGCCTGGGTATTGGCAAACTTTAGGCCTACAATCTGTATCTGTACAGACCTAAAGCTAAGAATGGTTAATGTCATTTGAAAGGGTTATAAAAAGTAAAGACTATGCAATAGAGATCAAATGTGGCTGAAGTGCAGCCTGAAATATTTACTGCTATTCAATTATGTTTGGAAGTCATTTCTCATACTTATGAAGAAGATTCTGCCCTCTAGCATGCACAGAGGATATTCAGTTAGGGAATAACAATCATGACCACCAGAAACCTAGCATCTCAAACTAAATTTATACTTGAGGGACCTGAAAGACCAGAAAAAATTAATGTAAAAATTATAATTTTTTTACCACAATGCAACTTTATATGTATGCTGAAGCTCACATAAGTTGTGTGCATTATTTTAGTGCATATGAGCTCTGATTTACATTTAAGTTCAAAAGCAACAAAGGAAACACAGGAAAAGAACAAATTAACAACAACAACAAAAAAATCCATGCTATAAATTTTCTTTAATTTTCACTGATGTCTCAAAATAAATTCAGCTAAGAGTCACTGTCGATAAGGACATGGACAACGGCCTCTGCCTTGGAAACAAGTAGTTTAAACCTGTCATACACAGAAGATCACAAACTTAAGAGAATTTTAGAACTGGAAGGTTTTTCAGAAGTAACCTAGTCTCCTTGGTTTACAGATAAAGAAGGGAGGTGATGAGATTTTTATATAGCTAATAAGCTATTTAAACAGACCTAGAGAAACAATTTAAGGAAGCCAAGAACGAAGTTTTCCAATACTTCATATAAAGAAGATACTTTCTTGGTTATACTAAGATCTATTTTAAGCTTGGTCCCTGAGAGATAAGATTAAGCAATACGCCTCAGCTAAGAACCAATAGGAGCTCTTAATTTCTGTTTCCTTAGTCACAAAAACTGACCCTGACCTCTCTCCACAAAATTATAGCTAATCATCAAGCCCCAGGGGACCCAAACTATGTTCCCATCTGTGATTAAGGTTAAAATAGAGCCCCTCCACCCAATTTTTCCTGAGAAATCTGGCAACTTCCATGCATTACCTGTTTTGATTAGGTAGTATGGATGCTGCTGCTAAAAGAAACAGAAAATAGAAAAATAAGGGACAAATGTGTAAAGCCAGGAGTCTTTTGGGAACAAACTGAATTTCATTACCATTTGAAAATTACTTCTGGCCCAGTGCCTATAGCTCAAGTGGAGAGGGTGCTAGCCACTTACAACGGAGCTGGCAGATTCGAATCCAGCCCAGGCCAGCCGAACAACAATGACAACTAAAACTGAAAAATAGCCAGGCGTTGTGGCAGGCTCCTGTAGTCCCAGCTACTACGGAGGCTGAGGCAAGAGAATCGCCTAAGCCCAAGAGTTGGAGGTTGCTGTGAGCTGTGATGCCATGGCATTCTACCCAGGGTGACAGCTTGAGACTCTATCTCCAAAAAAGAAAAAAAAGAAAATTACTCTTTTATTCACTGTTCTCCTCAACCTCTGCCTTTTAGATTCACGAAGACTGTCAACATCTCTAGTCCTAACCTTCCCAAGTACCTATGTTTTAATTTGTAATGAGATTCAATTTTGGCAATTGAGCTTCTATTTCTACCAACAATGTATGAGGAATTCCTAGGTTTTAATAGTGATAATCCTCTTTGACTGGATTAATCGCACTTTGAAGAAGTCCTTTATGAATTAGACACGTTTTCAAATTAAGTTTTCAGTTAATTTAGCTGTAAAATTGAATGAATATCCACATTACTTCCTCACGGGGATGCCTGTAAGAGTGAAGAATTACAATATGATACAAATGTAGTTCACCAGTCATTTTCTTTATGAAAACAGTATGATCAAAAATGTTATCACCTTACACTTAAAAATAATTAAGATGCTAAATTTTATGTTATTTGGGGGATGTTTTTACCTATAATTAAAAAATAAATTAGAAAAATTACTTTGCATTGACAGATGAGTAGATAAACAAAATGTGGTATACATATACAATGAAATATTACTGATCCTTAAAAAGGAAAGACGTATGCTACAAGATGGATGAATCTTAAAGACAGTAAGCAGGTGAAGTAAGCCAGATATGAAAGGACAAACATTATATGATTTCACCTGTATCAGGAACCTACAGTATATAAGTTCATAAATAAAGTAGAATGGTAGTAATCTAGGATTAGGGGAGGGGAAAATGAAGAGCTGTTGTTTAACAGGTACAGAGTTTTAGTGTGGGATGATGAAAAAGCTCTAGAGGTGGATAGTTGTGATGGTTGCACAACACCACAAAGGTATTTAATGCCCCTGCACTATACGCTTCAAAATGGTTACAACAGGGAGTTTCAAGTGATATACATTTTACCACAAGAAGGAAAAATCATACCTTGAAGGTCTCCAATCATCTCAGAATCATGACCCCTGTCTCTTCGTTCAGCTTCTAATACAGCTTGTAGCTGGTAATAATCCTTGTCTGTTTGTGATTTCGAAGTCTCTAAAATTCTATTTCTCTCTTGCAATTCTCTGTTCAGGGACTCTAGCTGACTAATTGACTTGCTCATCTCTGTGTGACTCTTCCTTAATCTTACTGCTGTGTCCGATTCGGTCCTAAGTAAGTCATTGGCTTCTTCTAGCTATTTAAAAAAGAAGGCAAGACATAGGTTTTTGACCAAGATACAACCAAACCTGTTTTCATTAAATATACTTTTAAACAAAGAAACCTCATGTGAAAAACTTACCTGTTTTTGTAATTGTGCCAGCTTCTCATTAGCAAGCTGTGAATTCTGACTTACTTTCTTTAAGTCTTCCAATTGATCCTTTAATGTAGAAACTAGAAAATGAAGATTAGAATAATACGTAGAAATGATAAAGTTTTCTTACAGGTTATAAAAGCTCCTTTTAAAAAATGACAATTGGTGATATGTACTAGGTCATAATTGTCAGCCACATTAGGTCCACTGCCACAACCAAATTCCAAGCTTAGAAGTACTTACATTTTAAATTTATCAAAAAGTAGAGCATAATTTTATAATACAGACTGCAAAAATGAATTTGTTGCCACTCATCTCTCATTCTAAATTCTTTTATTCTCTTTATATAAGATAAATCTATTAGTGTTATATTGTAAGGCTAGTTTTAATATTATGCATTTTTGAATAGTAGAATTACTTGTGGAGTTCAATACTTTAATAATAATACATAATTTAAAATGTTCCAAATTGGAGGTAGGATAGAATGAGTCTTTCTTCCTGTTCTTTGTCTTCTGGTCCTTCTGTGTCTCCACCTCAACTCTGCTTCTCATATGGGTATTTAATGTAAGTATACATACACAAATCACTTCTATTTTAAACACAAATGATCTATATTTTGTTTCTACCATTTAAAGGCACTTTTAGAGATTCTATATAAGGCTTTGTTCTTTTATAAGCTGCATCTTATTCTATCATTCAGAAGTACCAAAATTTATATCATTGATTATGTTTACATTGTTTATACTTTTTGCTATTTTTAACGAGGCCATAATGAACAGCTTTCTGTATATATCAGTTTGCATGTATACAAGTATATACAAGTAAAATAAATTCCAGTAAGTTAAATTACTGGATTAAAGGGTGTAGAAAGCTATTTTAAATGTATTTGTAACACTGGCATTAAAACACATGAAACTCTAGCCTAGTAGTTCTCAAATGTAGCTTTCTGTTAAAAGTGCCTAGGGGTCTTATAAAAAACACTGATGCCACTCATCTAGACCAATTAAATTAGAATTTCTGGAGTTTAGGCATGGGTATTCTTTAGAGTTTCCCAGGAGATTCCAATATGTAAACAATGATGACAAACTATTCTAGCTAAGCACTATTTACTACTGACTTTAATATGTTATAAATTTAACTTGGGACCCAGGTTATTTCACTTATGAAATGTTTTAGAACTGTGGCTTTATATATATATCATGGGCAATAAATTTGAGACAACCTCATGACTAAGAACTCAAGAATAGTGTTAGAAATTACAGCATTTTTAAAAAGAAGTAATAATTTACCTTCATTTTCTACATTTCTCCTCTTTTCATTTTCCTGCTCAGCTTTTCTTTGGTATTCATTCATTCTATGCTGTAGCAACATTTTTTCCTTCTCTATTTGGGACACTGTAGATTCTAGATTTCTTCTTTGACTTCCCTGAAATTATAATGTTAAAAGTTACCACTGCAATTAGAACTCTTGTCACTTATTCAAGAGAATAATTTGTTCTTAGAAACAAAGAACAAAAAGATACCCAGACAAAAAGTTAAGATGGATTTTTTTTTTTTTTAACAAAAGTAGATTGTAACTTCTGATAGTGACAACTTTTTTTTTAAGGGATAGGGTCTCAATCTATTGTCCAGGCTGGAGTGCAGTGGCACTATCATAGCCCACTGCAGCCTCCAACGCCTGTACTCAATTGATATCCTCATGTTAGCCTCCTAAGAAGAATATCCCACCATGCCTAGGTCGTTGTTTAAAATTTTTTGTAGAGACAGAGTCTCACTATGCTGCTTATTGCCCAGGCTAGTCTTGAATTCCTGGCCTCAAGTGATCCTCTGGCTTCGGCCTCCCAAAGTGCTGGGATTATAAATGTCAGCCACTATGCCTGACCAACAACTTTTTAAAAACAGAAGTAGCTTGGCTCTCACAAGACAGGTG
>CAUYRH010137510.1:0-53329 GCA_963574655.1 Perodicticus potto | reverse complement strand
GTCTTGCTGGTCCTCTGTGGTGGTGTGGTTGTCTTGCTGGTCCTCTGTGGTGGTGGGGTTGTCTTGCTGGTCCTCTGTGGTGGTGGGGTTGTTGCTGGTTCTCTGTGGAGGTGGGGTTGTCTTTCTGGTCCTCTGTGGTGGTGTGGTTGTCTTGCTGGTCCTCTGTGGTGGTGGGGTTGTTGCTGGTTCTCTGTGGAGGTGGGGTTGTCTTTCTGGTCCTCTGTGGTGGTGTGGTTATCTTGCTGGTCCTCTGTGGTGGTGTGGCTGTTGCTGGTCCTCTGTGCTGTGCCGGTTGATGTGGGACACTCTGACTTACACTCGTACCACCTGACATCCCCCCCCGAAGTGCTGACTTTGGTGTTAAAAAGGGTCAGTACCAGCCAACCCCAGAGCACCACTACTTGTATTAATGGTTAAGTTCTTTAGCTTTACATTTGATGGGAGGAGCTTCCAGATTGTACGTTTCCTAAAATTATTTCTAAAATTACTTAAGCCTGCAGCTGGGAGAAGAAGACATGTTTCAGTAATTTCTAGTGTAGAAATGATGAACATACAGTTCAATGAGTTTCCACACGCTGACCACACCTCTGTAATTAGCACTAAATCAAGAAACAGAACATCATCAGCCACCAGAAGTCCACCTCATGCCCCACACACACCACTACCAAGGACAACCAGCGTCCTAACATCTAACTTGTAACTTTACCTGGTGTTTTGTGGTTTATATGAATCGAGTCATATAGTGTATATGGTATGTGTGGCTTCTTTTGCTCAACTCCATACTTGTCAGATTCACTCATATTGGTGCACATAGCCCTAGGGCTCTCTGTTGTGCAATGTTTCATTTCATGACTATTTCACAGCTTACCCATTCTGTCATTGGTGAACCTTGGGGTAGTTTCCAGGTTTGGGCTATTGGGAGTAGTGCAGCCATAAATATTATTGTACTTTTCTTTTGGTGTGCAAATGTAAGCATTTTTGTTGAGTGTGACCTTAGGAGGGGAACTTCTGGGTGACTGGGCACACAAATGCTCAGCATTTGCATAACACATGCTGCAAAACAGTGTCCCCAGATGGTATACCATCAGGCCCTGCCCGCAGCGCTCTGCTTACTCACCAGCACTTATTGTTACTTGTCTTTTCACTTTGGGTGCATGGTGCCATCACACTGTTGCGATGGCCAGTGGTATCATCATGCTTTCATATTTTCTGGTTATTAGAATATATTCTTTTATGTGATGTCTGCGAAGTTATAAGCCATTTGTCCACTTTTCTATTGGGTAGTTTGCCTTTTTAAAAAACTCACTGTCTTTTACATTTTTTCTTTACCCACAAATACTAAAAACAAAACAAAACAAAACAAAAAAAACTAATTCTTAAGGGGGTGCCCTTGGCTCAAAGGAGTAGGGCATCAGCCCCATGTGCCGGAGATGGTGGGTTCAAACCCAGCCCCAGCCAAAAACTGGGAAAAAAAACCCAAAAAACTAATTCTTAAATATACTGCTTTTCCATGTGATTTTTGCCTTGTGAGGCAGAATACTTATTGGAAATGCTCACCACGTCTGCTGGCCTGATTTTTCCCAGGGCAGACCTCTGCAATGCACCCTGCTCTCTCTCAAATCAGACTTTATGCAAATCTCAGAGCTTCACTTAGAAACATGATAAAACAATTTAGGGAGAAAGGTTCTTAAGTACAAACAGTACAAAATGCAAATAGGTTTTCAACAGAGAACAGTTCTTAAATGAAAGTAAGAGCTATTCAAATAGTCTCTAAGTAAAAAAAGTAATAAGCTGAAATCTCTGTAACCTCAAAAAAGTGATTTTGATTAAATATGGCAAACCAGGGAATCTGGGGTCAATTATAATCAGGTGTTGCCATGGAGAAACATAGGCCCTGGGTTGGCAGATTTTCCAAGAGAAGCCTGACATCAGGATCATTTTAATGTGATTTCTCCTGATTTTATGTGTCAGTTTAAATTAAAAACACCAATGCCATGGAACAAACTAAATCTGTCTCTTCACCATGCCTGCCTTGTCTAGACAGCCTTGAGTTTGCAGTGTCTCACTGCAGTCCAGAGCACGCTGTCAGCCTTGGCACTGCTGATTGTGGCATTAACTCTAGATCCCAATAGCATGTCCATCCCTCACCCTACTACTCACCTCTGAGTTGTGACAAGCAAAAGAGCCTCCAGCATTGCAGATGTCCTCTGGGGGGAGAATCACCTCCGATTGAGAGCTGATCTCCTGGATTAACACAGATGGACCTGCTAAATTCACCTTACAACTTACATTTCTTTGTTCCTGAAGCTGCCGCTCTCCAGATTATCCAGACCTGAATCTTCCAAATGCTTGGATATTTCCCTTTCTCACATCTACTGCAATTCTAGAACTGACCAGTACTCACATTCAACTCTTCCTTTGTTACAGAGACCCTCACCTCAGTCCCTGTGTCCCCTCACCTAGCCTGCTGACACTGGGCACCCCCTGCTGCCTCCCTCTGTATTCCATCAGACCATCACTGCCAAGTTGCAATTTCAAGTCACTATTTTTTTTTAACGTTTTAAGCTTTACTTTTTACTGATACACAATAATTGTACCCATGGATGAGGTTTATGTAATATTTTGATACAGGCCTATGATGTGTAATGATCAAATCATTACACAAATCAAAATGTCTGTCACTTCAGATATTTACCATTTCTTTGTATTGGAACTATTTCAAATCTCCTCTTCTGGATATTTTGAATGCAATCAAAACATTCGTAACCCTGTAATATTCAAGTTGCCATTTTTTTAAAAAATCATATTGTTAACCTCATACCATCCCAAACCACACTTAAAAATATTAATTAATGCTTCATTTACCAGACATGATTGCTCAGCATCTGACAACTTCTGCAGCAGCTTTGCAGAAAGACAACATGGCAGTAGAAAGAAGTAGGTGCTCTAAGTACCAGGTGCCCGCATGTAACCTTGGCTCTGCAGCTCCACTAGCTTTATCACGTCTCTTTTTCTAAGTCTAGCCGGCTTTCCATCCTTCTTATCTTGCGCCAGCCTTAACCCACCCATAGTGGCACAACAGTGTCTGGCTAGAAGGTTGGCTCCAAGATATACAAGCTGGTGTTAAAATTCTTAAGAAGTTCTTTAACCTTTCTGAGCCTTATTTTTGTCATCCGGGGAATGGGGATAAAATTCCTATGCAAAAGGTTGTTGTGAGAATTAACTGATACTTTTCCATGTAAAGTACTTGGCACATTGCAGGCACACGGGAAGCTCTTGATATGTACATAAATGTCACATGACGTTTATTCTTTCTGTGTCTTCCCCTTGTGAGATCTTACAAATCTTTTAATTTGTACTGCCTGTTTTGTACTTCACATTTACTGACTTTTGTGTGCACCCACATATCTACATCTTATTTTTTTCTACCTAGAGAGTGACCTTATCGTGGGCCAGACATAAGTGTTTCTTTATTTCTTATCCCATGGTCCTAGCATCGGATGGGTAGAAGTATAAAGCAGGCTGACATTCCAGAAGACTGGTGCAGGAATGGCCCTGGGCCTCAGCCCCACACTGCTCAGCACACTTACAGTGACACTGGGGTTGGAATGTTTGCCCACATAAACATAAAACTAATTTGGGCACATCTGAGTAAAACTCAGCAGCTTAGTGGAGATAGGTTATGAACAGAGTTAGAAGAGGATTAAAAATCACTCTTGAGCCCCAGACAATCTAGCCTGAAGGCTATACTATAAGGGTCCTCTCCCATCTCCTAAGGAAGCAGTTCTCAACCTGCCGGTCGTGATCCCTTTTTAACAATGAAAATACATTGTGGCATTAGGAAGGTTGAGAACCACTTCCCTAAGGCAACTTTCTTTGTTACCTACTTAGTTCTGCCCTTCAGAATTGTTCCCTGATTTAATGCCTTCATCCTGATGACCTTTTTCATAATCAAAAGACCACTCACATGATTGAGTTGTGAGACTATTAACTCTTTATTTCTTCATTGTAGAAACACACGCCCTAAAATCTTAATAAAACCTCTTGAGAATTCAGTTCCAGGCAGCACCTATCTGTGTGGGTACAGGCTGATGCAGTGTTCCTCTCTCTGGGTCTCAGCAGAATTTTTTCACAAAGACGCTGCATGTTGATTTCTCAGCACCATTTCTCTCTCTGCCTCTTACCCCAGGTGGTCAGGTCCCCTCTTGGGGAATTCTCAGTCCTCCTCATTGTGGCTCCTTCCTGCACCACAACAGCTGGTGGCCCCTCTGAGGCTCGATCTCAGGTCACCAGAAGCAAAGGGGAAGAAATTGTGCCAGGGCTCCCAAGCCCCAGTGCTCAGCACTGTTTCTCCCTCTGTCTACAGACCCTGGGTGGTCGGGAAAGTCCACACTTAGGGAATTCTCAATCTACCATGTCGTGGCTCCTTCCCACACTGCAATAGTATTGTGCTAAGAAGCTGGTCAGTGATCAGTAAATAATACTTCAGCAGTTCTGAAGAGATCCATCAAACCCATCACACCTCTCCACACCACCACCTGAAAACTGGAATGGAAAAAATGCAAAGTCAGCCAAGCATGATGGCTCACACCTGTAATCCCAGCACTTTGGGAGGCTGAGGTGGGAGGATCACTTGAGCCTAGGAGTTCAACACTAGCCTGAGCAACATAGAGAGACTCTGAGACCCTGTCTGTACTACAAACAGAAAAATTATCTGGGTCTGGTGGCACACACCTGTAGTTCCAGCTTCTCAGGAGGCTGAGGCAAGAGGATTGCTTGACCCCAGGAGTTGGAGATTTCTGTGAGCTGTGATTGTGGCTCTGCACTCCAGCCTGGGCAGCAGAATGAGACCCTGTCTCAAAAAAAAAACTTGAGTATATATAAAGTCTTGGGCACTATTCCAAACCTATGAATCAGAAGTTCTGGGGGAGGGATCCAGAAACCTGTGTTTTAACAAGCCCTCCAGGTGATTTTGGTGCATGTTAGAGGACTTCATTAATTCAACAAATATCAGTTGAATTATTTCCAGGTGTCACTGTTAGGAATGTGAGAAACAACAAACACACAAGACCGCCTTTGCTGCCATGGAGCTTATATTCTATTGGAAGAAACAGATGTAACTGTAACACAAAATAAAATAAATAGTAGATTTTCAGGTTAAGGGCTGGTACTATGAGGAAAATAAAATGGTAGAACAGAATGGAGAATGAGTGGAAGGCGGAGGTGAGTAAGGAAGTCACTTTGTCCCAGGAGGTCAGGGAAAGGCTCTGAGAAGGAGCACTGAGCGGAGGCCCGGAGGAAGACCAGAAGGGCGGCCAGATGCATCTGTGGAAGGGCAACCAAGTAGAAGAAACAGCAAACGCCAAAGATCCTCAGGCAGGAATGAATGGGACAGAAAGAAGCCCAGTGGCTTTGGCCAAGTGGGAACTAGGAGAGTTGATAAGTGAGAAGGTCAGAGAGGTAAGGTAGTGGCCTAATTATGTAGGTACTGGCAAAGGGTTGGAATGTTATTTTAATTGCAGCAGGAAGCCATGAGAGTGTCTTAAACAGGAGCATGATATAATCTGATTTGCATTTCATTATATTTATTTTTTTCAGACAGAGTCTCATTCTGTCACCCTGGGCAAAGTGCCATGGCATCATAGCTCACAGCAACCTCAAACTCTGGGGCTTGAGTGATCATCTTGCCTCAGCCTCCTGAGTAACTGGGACTACAGGTGCTCACCACAATGCTTGGCTAGTTTTTCTATTTTTAGTAGAGATGGGGTCTCGCTCTGGCTCAGGCTGGTCTCTAACTTCTGAGCTCAAGCGATCCAGCCATGCTGGTGATTTGCCTTTTTAAATGACATTCTCACGGATACTGGAAGGACAGACTGTAGAAGTTAGGAGGGTGTTGTAGTGGTCAGGGAAAGCGATGATGGGGCAAAGCCTTGGACTAGAGTTTTAGAAGCGGAGATGATGAGAAATGATTAGATTTGGAATATACTCAGAGGACAAAAGAGAAGAGAATTATGGATGACTGCCGTTATCACAAACTGGTTAAATAATAGCACCATTTATAAGAGGGAGAATATTGGGGAAGGAACCAGTTTAACATGGCAGGGGAGGAAATGAATAGTTACTTTTTTCCCACATTACGTTTTAGGTGCTTATGGATATAGAGGTGAAGATGTAGAGTTGAAACTCTAATACCCTGGTCAAGGAAGAAGTCAGATTTGGGAGATAAATTCGGAAGTCATCAGTCCTGTTAAACTAAATTTGGCCTAAGGACGCCTCCATACATAAGTCCTTATGTAACAAACTGCAACCTAATTTAGTATGTAAACTAACTGAAAGCCTAATTTAAGAGTATCCTTTTGTAACAAATAGCTCAGTCTCAGCCAATCACAGCAGCTGAGCTGCAGTCAATTGCAGGCGGCCAACTGTTCAAATCACGTTCAAATAAGGCAAATGCTGAGCTGTCCCCGGTTGAGCTATCTCTGCAGTGCCCTTCAGTCTTCTGACCTCATTTCCACTTTCTGTCCAGGATGCTTTCTGAGCACACGGCAGACTGGAGTTCTTTGAACCCATTCTGGTTGGGAGGGCTGCCCAATTCTAGAATCATGAATAAAAGCTAATCAATATCTTCGTGCTACATTTGTTGTAGTTTTCTCTTTTAACAGTTCATAGATATGATTTAAAGCCATGAGATGAGATTAAACCATGAAAGAAAGAGCAGAGTGGGGTCTCAGTAAAGACACTGGGAAGCAACAGCCAGGCATACAGAAGGGAAATCAGGAATGGGTTGTTCCAGAACATAGTAAAGGACTCTTGAGATGAACAGAAAGCAGAATGTTCTCTGTGTCAAGGATTGCTGAGGGTTTGAATGAGACGAAGACAACTTGCTGACCGTTGGGTTTGCCAAGATGAAGATGAGTGAGAACCCTTTCAAGAGTGGTTCAGTGGAGCAGCAGGGACCAGACGTCCCATAGGAATCAACTGAGGGGACAATGGAAGTGTGACTGCCAAATGTCTAGGTGTATGTGTGGTTTTGGTGATTTTAAAAAATGTATCTGCTTGGGGTTCACTGAAATTCTTGAGACAAAATTTTTTTTAGACAATTTGGTCTTTTTTTTACCCACCATCATCATGTAATTTTTGCATTTCTCTCCTTATTTCACTCTAATTCAACCTAATGTATATTAAGTTGCTTGATATTTTCTTGCAGGCCACTGAAGCACTATTTATTTTTAAACTGTTTTCTCTCTTTCTTTCAAATTGAATAATTAGTCTTGATTTCTTTCAGTGATCTTTTTAGCATGCTAGTAAACCCATTATAGGTATTGATGTTTATTATAGATGTTATACTTTTCTGTTCTAGAATCTTTATTTAGTTCAGGTATTTTTAGCTTTCATTTCTTAATTGAAATTCCTTGTCTGTTCATACATGATCCTCTATTTCTTTAAGTCATTTAACAAACTTATAATAGCTGATTTTAAAATCTTTGCTAATTCCAACATCTGGGTCATCTCAGGGTCTGTGTCTATTGCCTGATTTTTCTTCCTTTTTTCAACTACAGATTTCATTTTCTATTTCTCCACATGTCTCATAATGTTTTATTATATACTCGGTACTATAGATGATGCATTTAAAACATTCTGGCTTCTGAATCTGTATCTGAAAGTGTGTGTGTATTGCTAGTACACATATAAATTTCTGTGTAATCACTTTGCTTCTGTAAAGGCCTGGTGTTTTTCTGTTACAATGGTCTTTGGAAACTCAAAAATGATTATAAACTAGTCTATATTGGTAGAATTTAAACTCTGATTTCTTTTCACTGGGCAAATACAGACATCGCTGCCCATTTATTTTACTGTTAACGGCTGTTTCTTTCTTTCAGGCTTCCTGGAGTCTCTCATTTCAGGGGAATTTCAGAGATCCCTTCTCTGTGGCACAATGACCCTCCTGATTTCCATCCACTCTAGCAGATATTAACTCCGCTTTTTGTCACCACTGATATGTCAGCTTTTTAACATCATCCTTGTTATAAGGGAAAACACCTATAAACATAGAGGTACATGTAATTTCTTCCAGTTCAGTTTGTTTGCTTTCAATTGCTCTCCAATGCCCTCAAATAATTTTTTAACGTGTTATTTTGCCCAGGGCTTATAATTGATACCTTTGTGAGGGTTATTTCAATATAAGCAACTCCACTATTAGGGAAACTAGCAATTGTACTGTTCTTTACAATATAATTTCTGACATATATTTCACAGCTGTGAGACATATGAGGAATCAAGAAAATGTGACACACACACACCCCCACCAGTCAAGACGGGAGCAGTTAAAATAGCATACCCAAAAATGGCGCAGATGTTGGTATTACCAGACAGAAAGAGTTCAAAAGAAATATGATAAGCATATTAAAGAATTTAGTAGAAAAGTTGCATAACATGCAGACACAGATGAGAGATTCCAGCAGAGAGAGAGAAGCCATAAAGAAGAACCAAGGTCAATACTAGAAACGAAAAGCACAGTATCACAAATGAAGAAGTTATTCATTGGGTTTAGTAACATCCTGGACATAGCAGCAGAAGTAACTTGGAAGAGAAATAATCTAAACTGAAACACTAAGAGGAAAGAAAAGTGAAAATAAACAGAACAGAGAATCTGAAATTTGGAAGGTAATGGCCTAACATACATATCAGTGGAGTCCCAGAATGGTGGGGGATTAGGAGGGTAGAAGAAATATTTGATGATTCCTTTAAGTTTTCCAAAGTTGAGTTACTTCAATCCATAGATCCAAAAAGCTAACAGAACCCTAAGTAGGATAAATGATATGGAAACAATTGGATAGTGTATGGAAAAATAAGTAAATAATAAAAGCAAAAGAAGGACTTCAACTCTTATATCAATTTACATACAAACATTAATTCTTATTGAATCATAGGTATAAAAGTATAAGTTAGAACCATAAAGGTTCTAGAAGAAAACATGAAAGAACATATTTTCAGTTTGGAATAGCAAAAATTTCTTAGAACACACAAGGCGATAGCTATAAAAGAAAAATATATATAAATTAGCTTTATTAAACTCTAAAAAATTTCTACAGAAAAAAAAAAGCCATCAAGACACAGACTAGGAAAAAATGCGATACTTATCAAAGGACTTAAATTCAGTACATAAATTTTTATAATAAAAAGTAAAGAATTCAATTTTGGCTCGGCACCTGTGGCTCAATGGGCTAAGGCGCCAGCCATGTACACCTGAGCTGGCAGGTTTGAATCCAGCCCGGGCCCGCCAAGCAACAATGACGGCTGCAACCAAAAAATGGCCGGGTGTTGTGGCGGGCACCTGTAGTCCCAGCTACTTGAGAGGCGGAGGCAGGAGAATTGCTTGAGCCCAGGAATTGGAGGTTGCTGTGAGCTGTGATGTCACAGCACTCTATCCAGGGTGACAGCTTGAGGCTCTGTCTCAAAAAAAAAAAAAAAAAAAAAAGAATTAAATTTTTAAAATGACAAAAGACTTGAGAGACACTTTACAAAAAAATACAGGAATGCCATTAAGACATAAATAGGTACTCAACACCAACCACCATCCAGTAAATGTGAATTAGAACTACAATGTGAGATCATTTTATATAACTATTAAGATGCAAAAGACTGACAGTGCCAACTGTTAGAAAGGCTATGAAGCATCTAGAACTCTCCCCCATTGCTAGCAAGAGAATGAATGACTTTTAGAAAACTGACAATTTATCATAAAGTTAAACATATATCTACACAATGAATCAAAAATACCACTGTGAGGAATTTACTCAAGAGAAATAAAAATGTATGTCCACAAAAGACGTGTAAGAATGTTCATAGTAGTCATATTCATAACAGTGTTCATAATAGCCTAACACTGGGAACAACACAGGAGTCTGTGACTAGGAAGGTGGATAAACCAATGGCGGAATATCTACATAAGGGAACACTACTAGCCACTCAGCTTTACAGAGGAGTGATCTCACAACACGTGTATTAGTATGAACAGATCTCAACACCATTATGTTTTGAGAGAACAGCTGACACAAGATACATAGTGTGTGATTCTATAAAAATAAGAAAAGGGTCAGGTGCGGTGGCTCACACCAGCCCAAGCAAGAGCAAGAGCCTGTCTCTACTTAAAAAACAGAATAGAAAAATTAGCAAGGCATGTAGCCACAGTTACTTGGGAGACTGAGGCAGGAGGATCACTTGATCCCAGAAATTTGAGGTTACTGTGAGCTATGATGACGCTACTGCAGTCTAGACTAGGAGACAAAAGTGAGACTCTATCTTTAGATAGATAGATAGATAGATAGATAGATAGATAGATGAGCAAGCAAACAAAGTGTGATATTTGTAGAGAAAGTCAGGATGCTGACGTAAGGGTTATTGACACACTAAAGAGGTTGGCAAAGTGGTGACAGAGAGCTGGGCTGATAGGAGGCTCTGAACGTTAGGCTAAGAAAGGGAGTGAGAACTGACCAAATACAAAATAAAAATACTTAGAATCTTAAACTTAGTGTCTAGGAATATTATGCTAGAAGCCAAGCACAGTTTGTGGAAGAGCCCATTATAAATTACGAAGCGTTTGGGGCAGGAGGTGACTCATCAGCGGTGCATTCCACTTTGATAGGATTCTACTTTTGGAATGAAAGACACAACAAAAACCTATTTGACCATCTTGCCAAGACCTATAAAAATGTTAAAATTAAGTTGAAACACTTCTTTTACAGAATTTATTTCATATTTTCCACTTCCTGCATTATTTGGTGTGGGAGGTAGATAGGTTCACTTCTCAGCCTCAATCCAGGGATATCCAGGGAAAAGTGCAGCAGACTCGCTGTTCCCGGGGGGTTCATCAAAACTACAGAAGAGGAAAAGAGCAAGGAGGTGTCTGGACAGAACTGACTACCCCTGCCCTCTGAGAGTGAACAGGTGGGAGGGCTAAATTCTTTGAACTTCTGGCTCAGGGCCTGTGGCTCAAGGGGCTAAGGCGCCAGCCAAGTACACCTGACCAGGCAGGTTCGAATCCAGCCCAGGCCCACCAAACAACAATGATGGCTGCAACCAAAATATGGCCGGGCGTTGTGGCGGGCGCCTGTAGGCCCAGCTACGTGGGAGGCAGAGGCAGGAGACTCGCTTGAGCCCAGGAATTGGAGGTTACTGTGAGCTGTGTTGCCACAGCACTCTACCCAGGGTGACAGCTTGAGGCTCTGTCTTAAAAAAAGATTCTTTGAACTTCTGATATGTAGTTAGATTAGGAATCCAGCTTATGTCCCCTGCGGTGATAGAACTATTTTATCCCTCCCCCTTTCTAAATACAGGCCGTGGCCCTTTGTTAGCGACCCCTCCTCCTTACCCAGCCTCTCTCTCTATCCAGTCTTCCCAGGGCTTGGGACGCCTTCGACCCTATCTTCTCACCTTTTTGCATATACACCTTTGCTAGAAATCAATAAAAATATTCTGAAGAAGCCCGAGAGGGGCTGCATGTTCTCAGTTTACTGCTTGGCCTGAGATAATGTGAGCCTTCTCCAGCAATTCTCAAACTTCATGTTTTAAACTGGCATAGATTATTTTTCCTCAGCGTAGTTTCCCAGTCAGCTTTCAGACCAGTTCGGGGTTCATACGCCACGACACCCAACAATTTGGAACCTGGGTTCAGGGCCTCGCTGGTAAGCCATATTCTAGAGAAGCTTCCCTGATGGTCAGATATCCTTCCTACAGGAGTAGGGCTCTGTCAATGGGGTTCCCAAGCTATGCCTCGAATTAGGAATATTGGTGAACAAATAGGAAAAAGGGTAAATGTCAAAAGACTGCCCCGTATCATCTGTATTTGTAACAGATGGCTTGCATTTCATATTATTAATGAAAGCACCTGGGTAAATGCTATGCTTATCAGCTTCCACAATTGCTGTTTCTGTAGAAAGGAATTCCTGTAACCATAGTAACAAGAGGGCAAGTTGTAGAAGTGCTGTTTAGGCAAAATGAAAAATCTCTGCCCTTGCTTAGCTCTCTGTCTTCTGCGTGCCGCTGTCTCTCTCCTCGGAGGAGAGAGCTGATTTCCCAGTAGCGGGGTGGGGGCCCAGCGGAGGTCATGCTGGTTGATGTGGGGGCCAGTTGCAGGCCTGGCAGGGTAAGCCCCCTTTCACCAGGTCTTCCTTTACAGACCTGGCCTGCCCGACAGCCCTGAGAGAACCGTGGGCGCAGCCCGAGAGTCCCACCACCCTTGTTTGTTTCCTCCTACAGTCTGGGAAGAAAAATGAAACATCCCATGAGAATTCTTGCTTGTCTGTGGAGAGCTAAGAATAACACATTAAGTTTAAGAATCAGTAATAGTCCTCAGACATCTCATAACAAATCCCACCCATATTCTGCAGGACATCTTGTCATTTTGAATTAGAGTCATAACATATGCAGTTGAATGGAAGGGGCTCAAACAACTCATGTAGAAGTCATCTGAGTCTGTCTGTTCCCTTGAAGCCAGAGGGTCTCTGCACCTGTGGGCTCCTTGCTGTCATCCTCACAGCGCACCTGCGTGCTCACCGCCACAATGGGAAAAGGCCAGAGGGGCACAGATCACTCCCTCCCCACCCCAGGGGTCAGAAGTCAGTTCTAGGGCCATACCAGCTGAAGAGAGGCTAAGAAATGCAGTCTGTTACACACCGCACCTCTTGGGGGCAAGACACAATTCTAAGAGGGACTTTACCTAACAAAGGCAATCAATGTAACCTGGTTTTTTGTACCCTCAATGAATCCCCAACAATAAAAATAAAAAGAAAAGAAAAGTAAAAAAGAAATGTGGTCTGTTCTGGGTGGAGAGAGAACTCACGTGCAGCTGAATCAGTAACCTAACCTAGCTAATGTATATGCACAACCAGATTTGGTCTTTCCAGCCAATAACGTTGTTAGGGTAGGGAGGCAGAAATAACTCTTCCCATTCAGTGGATGAGAGGCTCACATCACCCGAGTAACTAGCTCAAGAGCATCCAAATAATAGTGGTTCTGTCTAGACTGGACTTCGGTTTTGGCTCTGAGTGCCACGACTATTCTGAGCTATCCACAGAGACGCCCCCCAGGCTGACAGTGGGGGCCTGACCTGTGGGGGGTTAGGCCCCAGCTTACCACGGATGTTTCTTGTTTTTCACTTGTTTATCAATCTCCTTACTGTTAGGCAATTGCTCTAGTTGGAATTGTTTACAGAAGCACTACCTTCAATTAGTTGTAGACGTCAACTAAATCCTAACCAATCTAACTAATTGTTAGAATTTAATTTTAAATCAGAATAAACTGGCTTTGGAATCAGAGTCTCGTGGGTCTATTCTTTGAATAAATCATCTTTAATTGATCAATAGTGGATAAACTTGTGTATTAACACAGCTCTGTAGACATCTTTTTCCACTCACCTCTTGTATCTGATACAAGTGTTTTAGTCTCAAGAAAATAAATGAACAGATGGACTTTATAAGCTTGGCCTATTTTTCCAGTCAATAGGCTACCTTACTAGAAGAATTATGAATAAATTCAGATTAAAAGGCCATGATTTTGACTTTAGGATAAAAATAGAAAAGAAAATGAAACATGATTTTCATCCCCCTGAACTTTCTGATGTAGAATGGCATGTCAGTCTATGTGTATCACATTCTGAGTGGGTCATACATACATAGTTTACATAGATTTAACAGATGAAATCTATGAAATCTTTTTAAAGATGAAAAAGTTAAAGGGAGATTTTGGAATATGACAAAAATTTTTACATTTAATATTTTTTATTTTAGCATATAGAACATTACTATAAAACTCAAATTTTAATAATTATGATAACTTCCAGAAAAGAATCCCTTCCATTATAACCTCCTTGAAGACAATTCAGGAAATATCTGTAAATCACTTTGGATTATTTTGGAAGACAAACATTTTAATTCTGTAAAAATAGCAGCACTCCTAATAATCAGGCTAATAGCAGTAATCGAACAATTCATTAGCTCAGTCATTTGCTGTCACGGCCACTCAAGTAATTTGCTTCCCATTGAAAAATGTGAGCAGCAATTCTCGTAAAGGGTTGTGGGGGGCTGGGGGACGAAAATAAAAATTAGAGAGCTTATAGCTCTAATTCTGTATTCATGGCCATGCAAACAGAATAAATCTGAACCCTAAGTTGGCTACTCAAAGGGCCTTGCCAATCAACACTCAAAAAGGAGAGAAGGCTCCAGAATGATTTTGTTAATGAATGGGAGATGGGTTCATTTATTTATTCTTTTATCTGACAGGCAGAAGCGAAGCCAAGCCAGGTGAGAATTAACAGGTACACAATAATGTCTTAAATCTCTGTTTTGCCTTAAAAAATATTTGCTTCTTGATCCTAGGAGCTGGAAACACTGACCTTTCATTTAAACAAAGGGAATGAAAAGGTTCTGGCAAATTGTGTTGTATATGACAAGCTAGAAATGATAGAGGAAATAAACAGAAAAAACTGATAGAAAAATCTCAGACCAGCTACAATTAAGATCCTGGAATGGTGAACCTTGAAGGAAGGATAATGGTCTAAGAATAGCAAATAACAATTTCCTCAGATGGCTTGCTGCACCATTGGTGCAAACCTGCTGCCTGGGTCATCTATGTTGTATTCAGTGTAGGTGCTGTCTGGAGGGTAGCTCACCATGCTCATGTGAGGTGACAGTTCCAAACTGCCTGGAAAATGTTGAACTCTTGTCGACTGTCAGGTTTTACATGTGAGATTATGAGATCAGGGATCTTAGTGTATCTGGTATTGGGAATTATTTCATGATGAGTTTGCTTGTTTTATTTTGTTTTTAGGAATTGGGCTTTGGATTTATTTAGTCCAGATGCAAATCATACATTTGTATAAACTTAATGTCTGATAGGCCCAATCGAAGCCTCACACAATAAATTTGACATTTTTTTAATTTGAAAAACAAATAAATACCAATTAATATTTTCCATTGCCTTACAGGATAAAGAATCACTGATTATAAGCTGATTTCTGATCTTATTAGAGAGGTTTAAAAACTGCAAGACTATCCTAATTTTTTTATTTGAATCAAAGATTATTAATCCATAGGCATGATTTTTGCCCCATTAAAGGTTTCCTTTCCCACATCTGTAATAAACCAATGTGAACCAAACGTCATAGGCAGGAGTGGAATGTTAAGTAGTGAAGTTAGCTTTAGCTTTTGGACGTACTTACGTGAATTTATATATTCTAATGAAGGTTGTCCCCTATGGCAAAGGAGTGCATTATTAAGTTTTTTTGAGATTTGCCAAAATATTTATTTATATTTAATAAGTTTCACAAATGTATATATCAGTAGAATATGTGTATTATAACTTGAAATTTGTGCAAGTTATAATACATGGATGTATTATAATACATATTGTATGCATGGATTCAAAAATGTAATTGCATTAGTTTTCTGATCTCTGCCATACTAAATTATACAAACTTAGTAGCTGGAACAAACACAAATTGATTATCTTTTACAGTCTTTTACAGTCCTATAGGTTAGAAGTCTGTCACAGGGCTCATGCAGCTACAATCCCGGTGTCAGCAAGGTGGCTTTCCCTTGAGTCTCTAGTAGAGAATCCATCTCCTTGCCTTGTCCAGCGTTAGAGGCCCATCACCTCTTCTTCCTCCATCGTCAGAACCAGCACCCTTGCTAAGGTTTGACTGTTGATACCTGGTCATGTCTCCTGAGTCTCCCCTGCCTCCTCCACTCTTATAGACCCTCGTGATTACATTGTGATTATAATCCAGAATGATCCCCCTGTTTGCCGATCAGCAACTTTAATTCCATCTACAACCTGAATTCCCTTTTCCCATGTAACCTAACATACTGATGTCTTCCAAGAATTAGGATGTAGACATGTTGGAGGGGGGCATTATCCACCTGCCACATACTTCTTTTCACAGTTTATAATGTCTGCAATCAGGATGTGTCTTGCAGTGAATGTGATAAGAAAACATTGTTTCACAGTTTAATTTTCTGTACTTTTATTTCTTATTGAGACATAAAATAATGGTGCATCTTAGAATTGATGCCTTTTGAATTAAGCCAAATAACAATATCATAACTTCAACATACTAAACCAAATGAGTGTAAAAAGGGTTATGAATAAGATCAAAACCTTTCTCTTCTGTGTGAGTCATAAATCATGGTCTCAAAATGATGTAAAGACTATTTCTACAGAAAGATGAATTACTTCTGTAATAGTCTCTGGACTTCAGTTACTACGTTTTAAGATAATTTTAATTTTTAATCTTAATTTTTTTAGAGACAGTCTCACTCCGTAATTTAGACTGAAGTGTAGTGGCATGATCATAGTTCATTATAACCTCAAACTCTTGGTTTCAAGCAATCCTCCTGCCCCAGCCTCTTGAATAGCTGGGACTACAGACATCTACCACCACGCCTGGCCAATTCTTTTAAATTTTGTAGAGATGAGGTCTTGCTGTATTGCTCAGGCTTATCTCAAACTCCTGGACTCAAGAAATCCTCCTGCCTCAGCCTCCAAAAGTGCTGGGATTTCAGGCTGGAGCCACCATGCCTGACTTTAATTTTTAAAGTTCATGTTGGCCTCTCATCTGATTTTAGAGATGATAGCTGATTAAATTGATAATATACTTTATTAATGATTTTAAGACAGTGGAAGCCTTGTAGATTCACTCTTAACCTGTAATATATTTCCTTTATACTTATCAATTAGTCTTATTATTTGAGTGACAGTATCCTTCCCATGCATAAGAATGGCTGTTCTGATTAATTTTACAGTTGAGCTTCTGTGTCGAGACATTCCCAAAGAACGTAAAGTGTGAACTACAAACTGAATCTGAATGAACTTTTCTGCATTTGAACTGAAGTATCTCTTATTATCAGTGTGCACTGCACATAGCTGCCGATCCATCAGACATTCTACCTCCTGAAAGACTCAGCTCTTTAAAAGAAAGTAGAATTTTCCCTCAAGATCTTGGCATTTGAAAACCTGACTCATTTTAGGACTCAGAAAAGTCTGCTAAATACTGTGAGAACGTAAAATAAAGCTCATTCTGTTATCATTAATAAGATATTTTATAATAGGAAATAAAAGTGCTCTGTGTAAGACATTTTTCAAGATTCTTTTTGATTCCTTTTTTTTAAATCTCTACAAATAGTAAAATGACAAGTTTTCTTCATCAGGGCTAGCACTGAGGTCTCAGGCTTTTCTGGTGCCCCAGTGATGAGCTGTGACTTTCTGAACTCTAAGTCTCAACTCTTAATGACTTGTGGGCAATGATGTCTATATTTGCAGTCAAAAACAGGGGCGGTGAAGTCTACGGGCACAGTAGTGGCAGCTAAAGCGAGTGTTGCAGAATCTTGGCAGCCTCCGAGCCAACATCAAAACTGCTTTAAAATCAAGGGTTCGTATCATCCAAGAGGTGGTGTGTCAGGTGACGTGGGATCACTGGCTGCTTCCTTTCTGAATCGAATCCCTAGGGATTAAATATAAATTAAATGTTGCTAAAAGCAACAATAGCTAAAAGTAAGTAACTTTAAAGACTGGGGCTGCTGATGGTAAGATTTAATTCCTAGGGGAAGAAGAGTGCCTCAAGATACAATAGGAGATAAAAGGTTTTCAAGAGGTGCTTGTAACTGAAAAGTAATTTCTAATTATGTTCCTAGACCTTGGCTATTTTGCTATTTTTAGGGGATCTTCTCTGGTGTTAGAGTCAGTAGTTAGATTTACAGCATTTTAATGGGCTTTGAAAAAAAATTGATGATTTTGGAAAACTATACGGTGCATGAATTAGTTTAATGCCATGCCTGATAAGGATATTAATGGAATTCAGCAGCTGGATCACTGTTCCTGTCATATGAAAGGCCTGGGTGTGGGTGGGTTGACTCTTCAATCTGTTTCTTTGGGGAGCTCATGGGTGTAGCTCACTAACTATGTCAGGTCAGGATGATTTATCCGTTTGCCTTATACTCCTCTGCTAATCACGCCCACACTGGTAAGTTACATGAATGCTTCCCTTCCTGGGGGCTTTGTGTAAATATCTTCAGTCTCCCAACTGTAATGTGCCTGCCTGCCCTCGTCCTTCCCGGCCTAGGGGCCTCCTCAATCTTTTCTTCACAGTGATAGTTTTGGCTCAGAGAATCACAGGTCCTCAGAGGGCCTCCCAGCCAGTCAAGGAAAAAGGGATGAAGAATAACTTCCAGAAAGGAAGGGAACGAGAGTGGAGAGAGACAGAGCTAGAGAGACTAAGCTTAAAGAGAGATAGGGATGGAAGGAATGAGACAGGAGAAAAGAGGAAAGAGGCACAACATTTTCGGGGATAAGGAGGCTTTCCCATGGCGATCTGGGTATGATACTATTTTTGTATCTGGTGGATAGAACATACGAATTTCTTACGAAAAACCTCCAGTGACTTTCCACCTTAGAATTGAATTTAAGACCCTTAGCACGACCTACAGAGCCTTACGTGGTCTGGTTCTCAGACACTGCTTAGTGACAAGAAATGATTCCCACGTCTCAGTTTCTATGGGCCGGAATCAGGGCATCGTGGCTTGGCGGTGCCTCGGGGAGTCTCCCGGGAGGTTGTACAGTACAGTCCTCACAAGGCTGGAGTGCGGTTGGGGAATCCTTTTCCCAGGTGGCTGGCTCACATGGCTGGCAAATGGTTGCTGGCCGAGTTCCAGTGGTGAGCATCCAAGGAGGAAGAGGGAGAAAGGAGAGGAGAGAGCTTCTGGGCGGAGGCTGTATCCTGGTTATGACCTGGCCTCTGAAGGCACAGAGGAGGTTTCCATCATAGGCCCTGGGGAGCACACTCCCAGGCCCCTGCCCAGATTCTCGGAGAGGGGACACAGACCCCACCTGTTGGGGGGTCACGTTGGAAGCACTTTTAGAAAGGATACATAACAGATATGGCCGTCTTTGGAAAGGGATCTTCCCCGAGGAGGGTTTCCCGAGGTCATCTTGTTATGATAACTCTTCAGTGTAACTGATAAATCAGATCGTATCAATCCTCTGATGAAGACCGTGTAATGGCTTCACCTCAATTACTTCCAAAATCCCTTACTTGCGAAATCTTTCGCTCTGAACTCCTTTCCTGCTGCTCTCTACTCCCCTACTCCCTTCAGACACACTTTTTTTGCCAGTTCTTACACATACCAACCTCATTCCCTCTGCTTGGATTGTTATAAATAATACTATAAAATACTCTAGAACCTCTGTCAGTTGACCACTTAAGGGACTATAACAAACCTGTCAATATACGGAGCTGCCCACTGTGAAGAACTAGGCCAGTGCCCTGAGACGTACATGTGGTGCTTGTCTGTCCTATGAAAATTAGATCTATTTAAGGAGGTGATCAGTGTAGGGAGGTGGTCAGCTATGGAGGTTCTACTATATATATTTACATTACATGTTATTATACTTACACATGTTTGTTGAATGAATGTGTAAATGAATGAGCAAATGGTTGTAACTCTTTCTGAAGGCCGTCCTGAATTGCTCTGACTGATTGTGGCAGCACCATGATAAAGGTCCCTGAGAGGACTGGGAAGGGCAGGTCTCTTCTGCACACACACAAGTCACAGTGGGACCCTGTAACCTTTTCAATCCAGATAATAGAATAAGAAAAGCCAACAGTGGTGCTTACGCTAAACTATGTTCTTGTAAATGATAAGGCCAAGGTGGGATGAATTTTAATTTGTGGATTCGGAGTCTAACCCAGCCATTTGCTTGTGAATCTGTTGATCGTGCGTACCAAATGTGAAGTAGTAGAGTGCTATCTTAATGATGCTGTGTCAGAGGATTAACAGTTCAGTGTCAATAGCATTCTACCATGGGTTTGGGAGGGCGTCTTGCCTTTCATATTACTGGCTACAAGGTAAATTGTACTGTTCTCATCTTTTTTGAAAGCCAGCAGAATAAAACCAAGCTTAATGCCTTTGCTTTCTATTTTAAGGATGTTAGCAACAAGCTGATGAGCAATGGGGACAGAGAAAGCCTCCAGGTACCCCTGGAGCTGTGCCTCATGGTGGCTTTGCTCCCCTGCTGACCTGCTCACGGTCCTCACCCAGCCAGGCCGTGTGTCCCCTCCTGCCTCCTCTTCCGGGCATGCTACAGTTCTTGAGCTTCAGCTCTTCTTTGAGGCCTTTCTCAACCACAGCATGCCCAGATAGAGCTCTGCATTTCCTCCTGCTGACTCCAAGATGCCGTATCACAACCTGTCACAGCATGGTAACATTTGGTTGTTTACACACCTGTATCACTGGCTTCTTGAGGACAGAGTCTGACTCATGTAGGTCCTTATGTCCTTAGCAGCTAACTAGTGACTTTGACCTAGGACACCACACTCAGTGGAAGGATTTGATGGCTGACCCATACACAGACAGATGCATGAATTCTCTTAATAGAGCTCTGTCAAGAAGAAGTGTGAGGGAACACTTAGTGTGCTGACACTGTGCTCACTGGGGAACAGACTCTTTTCCTAGACTATCGCTATGAATGTGGCTCCTTTTATACCATCTGTAAGGTGAGAATTCTCAGGACTGGTCTTTGGGGACAGAGCTGCCTCAGATAGTCACCAGGCAGAGACCGTCCATGCAGTGAGTTTTCCTGAGCTTCTAGGAAATCATTTAACCCTGACAACCTCTGCCCTGTAAAACAATTGGAGGTTTTAATTTGATGTAGCTGTATGTTTATTGTTCTGGTGTTAAGAGCAGAGTCTTAGGGGAATAAAATTTAAGAAATGGCATCTTGGAAAAAACAAGCTGTTAATCAAGGAGAAAAATGTTCCTTTGGGGGTACTTCAATGAGGGCACATCCTGGACAGCTGTAAGATCTGCTACAAGGGGTTTTAAAATAATAAATTATAAGAATATACAAACCCAAGGGATTGTAACTGGTCACCAAAGGAACAAGGCCTACTGCTCTGACACTTGCCTGTGGTACATGTTCAGCCTAAGAAAATTAGGTGAACTTACAGAGGTGGTCAGTACAGGGAGGTGGTCAGTTATGGCGGTTCTACTGTATATACTCAAATTGTATATATATTTATATAGACATACATCTCAGTAAGTATAAGAATACATATCCTCAAAATTGGTTCTTCTTTAAATGTGAAGGAAATATAAAAATTTGTGTTAAAAACTAAGTATTTCCAACTCCATCCAGGTTACTACAAAATATGTAAAGGAGTTGAAGACATTCTTCTTAGTAAGGTATCACGAGAATGGAAAAGCAAGTAACCAATGTACTCAATATGAATATGAAGCCAGTAGATGATCTAATTCATGCTCACATCAGAGAAAAACTCAATTCAAGGGCAGTGCTTGTGGCTCAAAGGAGTAGGGTGCCGGCCCCATATGCCGGAGGTGGTGGGTTCAAACCCAGCCCCAGCCAAAACTGCGGGGGGGAAAAAAGAAAAAGAAAAAGAAAAGAAAAGACAGGGTTAGGATAATTTTTTTAAAAATCAATTCAATTCAAGTTGGGGAAGAGGGGGATTGAGGGAGGAGGAACAGGGGAAGGGGGATTGGTGAGCTCCCACCTAATGGGCACAATGTCAGGGTATATGGCACACCCCCTGGGTGGGGGACCCAACTACAACAGGGACTCTACCTAACAAATGCAACATTGTAACCTAGTTGTTTGTACTCACACATTAACCGGAAATTTAAAAAAAGAAAAGAAAAAAAAACCTAAGTATTTCCCACTGGAAAGCTTTATGTTGCATTTTTCTCATTTGGCACAAAAAAAAAAAGAAGAGGAGGAAGAAGAGGCTCTCGGGATTCGCCCTGAGCCTCGGGAGCGCCCCTTCTGCGGCCACTCTTCTCACCAGACGCAGGTGCTTGTGCGCGCCCTTCCTCTGCCGGACCCCGGGTCCCTGCGCCCCTACCCTACGCGTTTATCTTTCCTTGCAGAGTCTACGCCGGTAACAAAACAGTCTTTTGGTGTCTTCATCCCATAAACTGGTTTTCGGAGCTCGTTGTTCATTCTTCATAAATCAGCTAGTGCGCAACACACAGGTCCTGGTCCTCAAGGAGCTCCAGTGGGAAACAGCCGGGAAAGGTTGACCGTGGCCGCCAGGGTGCTGTCAGACGGGTGACCGTCCAAGCCAGGGCGGGACAGTCAAGGACGGCGCCTCAGAGGAGGCCATGGTGGAGCCGGGGAGGGGTTGCTGGGATGACAGGGAAAGGGATTTCCAGGAAAATGGAAGCGCCAGAGACTGGCAGCCACGTGGCACCTGCAGGGTAAACACCAGTGTTTGGGGCAGCACAGGCGGACGTCACGGAACTCGGGAAATAGCACCCCCTGCAGGCAGATGGTGCTGCCCGTGTCCCCACCTTACCATCAGAGGCGACCCTCTCCTGAATGTTTACAGTCTCACTATACATATATGTATCCCTATCCTAGTATCACCTGTGTTAAACTTTACAACGTTCGTATGATAACAGTAAGAATTTACTGGGCACCCAAGATGTGCCAAGCACTGCTGAAAACATTTATATATATTGAGCTGTTGATCCTCACAACTCAGTGATGTGGGTACTGTTGTTAACCCATTTTACTAAGAAAGAAACTAAGATGCAGAGTTTTTAATCTGCCCAAAGTTTTGCAGATAATACATAGGACTTTCCCAGGCAGTCTGTTTCCAAAGCCTGCATTCTTTTTTCTTGGCTTTAAAAGTAATTGGTATTTTTTTATTTTGGGACAGAGTTTCACCCTGTGGTAGACTGCAGTG
This sequence comes from Perodicticus potto, assembly GCA_963574655.1. Taxonomy (NCBI): domain Eukaryota; kingdom Metazoa; phylum Chordata; class Mammalia; order Primates; family Lorisidae; genus Perodicticus; species Perodicticus potto. The sequence continues at coordinate 30,576 of CAUYRH010137510.1, read as the reverse complement.
ACATCATCACAGCTCACAGCAACCTCAAACTCCTGGGCTTAACCCATCCTCCTGCCTCAGCCTCCCAAGTAGCTGGGAATACAGCCACCCACCACGACACCTGACTGATTTCTTTCTATTTTTAATAGAAACAGAGTCTTGCTCCTGCTCAGGCTATTCTCAAACTCCTGAGCTCAAGTGACCCTCACACCTCCCTGAATGCAGGGATTACAGGTGTGAGCCTCACACCTCCCTGAATGCAGGGATTACAGGTGTGACCCTCACACCTCCCTGAATGCAGGGATTACAGGTGTGAGCCTCACACCTCCCAGAGTGCAGGGATTACAGGTGTGAGCCTCACACCTTCCTGAATGCAGGGATTACAGGTGTGAGCCTCACACCTCCCTGAATGCAGGGATTACAGATGTGACCCTCACACCTCCCTGAATGCAGGGATTACAGGTGTGACCCTCACATCTCCCTGAATGCAGGGATTACAGGTGTGAGCCTCACACCTCCCTGAATGCAGGGATTACAGGCGTGACTCTCACACCTCCCAGAGTGCAGGGATTACAGGTGTGACCCTCACACCTCCCTGAATGCAGGGATTACAGGTGTGAGCCACCACACCTGGTTGGAAACTAATTTCATTAATGAAATTCACCTAATTTTTCTGTAAGTTTGAAATTTTTGGAACCATCTATCATAGAACAGTAGACCAAAAGTATTTTCCAGGTTTTTCATATATAAAGTGGGGTTTCCTTTTAAGTCTGGATAACTAGATTCATGTGCAGTTATAATAAAGCACAGAAATCCCTCCTACACATTTCCCAGTTTCCTCCAGTGGTAACATTTTCAAAACCACAGCACGATATCACAGTACTCTGCTATAACCAAGTGTTGACATTGATAAAGTCCATTCATTTTATTCGGATTTCCCAATTTTACTTTTACTTGTGTGTATGAGAGAGAAGAGTTTGATATAATTTTATCACCTGTGTTTGTGTAGTCACCACCCGGTCATGAAAATAAATAGGCCTGACCTCACAAGTATCCACTGTGGTGCTTTCGTGAACATTATATTTTCCAGATTTGTACATTGTGGACGTATGTAGATCCGGTTCAGTCATTGTGACCACTGTGTGGGTCTTCTCTAATTTACTTATCTTTTCTTCTGTTGATGGACATTGAGGTTGGTTCCAGGTTCTCCTTCACCACAGCGAACAGTTCCTAGATGTGTTTCCTTGTGTATACTGTTGATTCTTCTCATTTGAATTGGTGTTGTCCATTAATGACCAGAGAAAGATGAGTGGAAAAAATTACTTATTACAGATATTGGACCTATTTGTCGTAATTGAGCTCACTTGGAAGGGCTGATGAGTGCTGTTTCTTTTCCCCTTTCTGCAAACATCCTAATTGCTATATCTGCTCTGTCACTTTTAATGAAGGCTTTGAGATAAAGCAAACGGTGCCATGATAATGACAATAGCATCCCATTTCCTCTTTTCCAGTATGGATGGGTGCCATGATGCCCCTTGAATCACAGGCTGTCTACTTGGGAGGGACCTTGCCGGGAACCCACTAGGTCTGGAATGCCCCCTGTGACACTCCAGCCAAAATGTGACATCTTCCACCCACCTTCCAGGGCCAGGTGCCCCTCTTCCAGCAGCCCAGCCTGGTAGCTCTGTCTCCAAAGTTCTATTTTATAATAAAATGACATATATCTCTCATCAGCACTCCTTGGCCAGTATCACCCTCACAGAACCACACAAAATAAGTTTTGTGTTCTTCAGAAATTTAGAAACAACTCTCATGACTCACTCTGTCCCGTGTCTCTCAGTTCCTCCCCTGAGGGCAGGATTTTGAGAAGCAGACATGGTGCTCGGAATGGGAGAAGCCTGTGATTCCCCATCACAGCCCTGGGCTCACGGGCTGAGCTGGTGGTGGCTTACAGGCCAAAGCTAGCCACAGTTGCCTCCAGAGCACTCTTGACAACCTCAGCCCCTACGGTAGCTAAGATTTTCTTCCTGTTTTCATCTCATGACACTTAACAGGAGTTGGGAAGGAGCTGCCCTCCTAGGAGATATCCAGTGCGAGGGATACGAGGAGAGAGGCTTCCCCTTGAAAAAGATACTACCAGGCTTGCCTTTGTAACCAGCAGGGTAAAATGAATGTTCTTTCAAGGTCCCCTTTTCCAGGCCAAAATTGTTCCCACTCTTCTCAACATCACCAAAAATTCCTTTAACTACGAAGTCTTTTATCTAACAATTAGAAATAAAAGATTGAAAATGGAAACCTTTGGTTTCCATAAAAATTTAATATGGATGAATTTCAGTGAAAAGTCAGTGGGGTATTTGGCCCATCATTCTTACATGACAGGCTTCAGATCTTTTTCTAAGCCTTGCAACGAGGAAGGAGAAGGAGAGTGGGGACCGGCTGAGGGGACAAAGGAAGTGGACAATACGGAGATGCAGACTACCAGATTTGTCCATAATTATCTTCTGCTGGGTGGAGACAGTGACAGGCTAGGTGAAAGCCAGCTCACTTAGCACAATGCAGCATCATGCTGAAAAGTTTGCGCTCCATAGAGGGTCTGCAGCATCGTCTTGAATATCTGCATGTTTATTCAAAATTGTGCACGCCTTCCCCACTCAGATCTGTGCCGGGGTCACTACCTCCCTCCTCCAGCGGTGTGTGAGTCCCACTGTTCCAAAGAAAACCTGGCTTGGGAGGGTCCAGGTCCAGGGTGACGGGGAGGTCAGTGCGTTCATTGGATACCACCAGGTTAATAGCAATTTTTTTCTTACAAGTTGGAATTAACTATTATGATTTGTATAAATGTTATTCGGAAACCGTATTTCTAAAACATTATTTGAAACATGTGACATCGCGGTACTCTTTTAGATTTCTTTTAAAAACTAAAAATATTCTTCACATTTTTTAAGTAAGAAAATAAGAAGGCAGATTCCAAAGAAGAAATGCTGGTAAAGAGGAAGGAGTGCCCTTGTACGCTAGCAGCAGCTAACCCTGACAGAGAGAGAGGGAATGAGGAATTCAGACCGTGCTGGATGCCTTAAGAACAGCTCTGGGAATCTCGTCTTTTCAAGGAACTAATAGCTGCTGGAAATAAGAGGAAAGACAGCTGGTCGGTGGGGGGGGTCACACTTGTCATTTGCTACAAGGTGCTTTACCATCTATCCCTCCTCCTGGGATTAAAACATCACTGACCACATTAACAAGCGGGCCAGGCATTGTCCTGCACTTTGTTCTGTGTGTGTGATGTTAGCAGCAGCCTCAGAAGACACCTTGCCTCACCTACCCTCCCTCACTCACGCAAGCTTATCACAGACTTTTCTTGGGAAATGATTGCACAGTTATTCAGACATTTACGAAATCAACCAATTCCCATGGCTGGCTTTGTTTCCATGGGAGGCAAACCTTCGGTTCTAGCTAGCAGAGAGAAACCGTTGCCATGGAAACCATTCCTAGTTTCACTAGGCTGGAGCAGCAATTCACTTGCAGAGAAACGAATTCACAAAGATACTGAGGGAAAGGATGAATCAAAAACAGCCATGACTTATGCCTATTTTTCTGGATCATACTGATGATCATTATGGATTTTATTGTATGGAAAGTGACCTATAAATACTGGATCTTAATAAGTCTTTCAACATGAGGAGGGAAAAATCTGAATCTCTTATAGAAGCTATTTAATATATCAGGAGAGTCTTTCTTTGGCCAATGAAGATGGTCAATTATTAGAATAAGATTGTGTTTTAGTGTGTTTTGAGAATAATTGAAGGAACAGTAGTAAGAGGGAGAGTTAAGGGTAATTTAATTTCCTTATATTCAGGCTTTTTATAAATGTAATGTTATCATAGAAAACATTGTGTGGCTCATCATAAATATGAAAAGATCGTGTGCCTCTCAAAGTCATTGTCAAAGGAGCAGGAACCAAGCACATCTGCACACAGTTCTTACAAACTACAGCATTGTGTGTGACCAGGAAGGGCCGTGTGTATGACAAGTTGTGGTCACCGTGCCTTCCTAGAGGGCAGGGCCCTTCTCGGGGTGGATACAGGCAGAGGTGGCTGCAATGATTCCTGTTCCCCCTGAGAAGCATAAGTAAAATTATGTCATGGTGGGAGGGCACGCAGACCAGTGTCAGCAGTTGCCATGTGACTAGATTTCGGGGGCTGCGGGGTGTCTGCAACAAAGAAACACCGACGGCATCATGAGGGGAAGGGCGCGAGGGATCCTGGAGTCTTCATCAAAGGCAAGGACCGTCTTTGGGTGAAGGGCTCCCAGTATCAAGTATTAAAGAAAATTGAGCAAACTGTTTCTATTGGTCGGTTATAAGTGTCTTGAACGTTTTGTGGATATTTATTTGAATTCAGAGATCCAATTGAGAAAACATAAGACCATCTGAACAAAAACATGCTTTCTTATGCAGCATGGGGTGGGATCTTAATAAACATATTCTATAAAAGATATTTATCCTTAGAAGAAATGCCCTTTTTTTTTTTTAGAAAACAATTTATCTCCAATAAAGTATACAAATCTAAAATTTACAGTTTAATAAACTTACATTTTTTTCTCGTGTCGGACCATTTCTGAACCTCAGAGAGCCCCTCCTAACGCTTCCCAGTCAATCTATGCTTCCAAATCTCACTACTTTCCTGACTTCTGTCATCACAGACCCGGTCTTGAACTTTATCAAATGTACCCCTTGCGTGCGTGGCTTTCTTCGCTCAACATAATGTTTTAAATACTTTTATATTTTGCATGTATCACTAGCTTGTGCTTTTTCATTGCTGAACAGTATTCTGTTGCATGAATAGACGTGATTTCTTTTTTTCTATGTTACTGTTACTGTGGGTAGACATATGGGCTGATTCCAGCTTGGGACTAATAGAAATAAAGCTCCTGGGTGCTTTGTATGTAAGTCTTTTGTGGACATATGCTGGCACGTAGGGTAGGTGTGTGTTTAACTTTATTAGAAAGCACTCGTTTTCCTAAGTGATTTTACCATTTTGACTGTCCCTAGCAATGGGTGAGGCTTCAGTTGGTCTCTGTCCTCCCCAGCACTCCAAACTGCCAGCCCAGGGGAGGAAATAGTCGGTCCCATGTGTGTCCTCTGTCTATAAAGAGGCCTGCTAATCTCGGGACCAATGCTATCGTGGGCTCCTGAGATCACAATTAAAATTCAGATCTTACGAGTACCATTTCCCAGTCATTTCTAACGGCCCAGGCCTTTAGAGAAAAAAAGTAACTTTTCCTAGATTAAAGTAAAAGTTCGACTAAGCTGAGATTTCAGGGACGACTTTTAGCCAATGACCAGAACAGTTGAATTGAAAAGGACCATTTTAGTTTCCAAAACATCTTTCAGTTGAAGCTTCTGAACTGAGCCATAGCCCCTTGCTCTGCAGGGCCCTAAAGTCTACCCTGGGCCTACTTTTAAGAAGTCATTGCAATTCTGTGGCTGGTTCCAGACTGGGAAGGTTCACCTGTGGTGACTGGCCAGAGGGGCCAGTGAGCCTGCCCAGTCTCATAGAATTTTTAGTTTATTGGGAGATCAGATGCTCAAATATGTCCCACGTGGATGGGAAGAGGTGAATAACTGCTTCTTGTTTCTTAACCTTGAAATGTGCCCACAAGCTGTAATGGGGCAGGTTCCTTTTATACTTTGTGCCCATTTTGCTTTTCATCTAAGGCCTCCAGGTCCAAGGGAGACCAGGAAATATGTATTCTGAACAGATTTACAAACTAGGAGGGGAAGCCGTCTGCCCAGAACCAGCGTGGAGAGGATGCTGCTCTCAGCTGCCTGCTTGCCACAGGGGTGTGGGGTTTCTATGCTGCCATGAAAAAACTTAGGGCTTAAAACAGCACAGATTTTTTATCTTACAGTTACATAGGTCAGAAGTCCAGCAAACGGGGCTGAGTTCCCTTCTGGATGCTCTAAAGGAGAATCTATGTCCTTGTCCTTGGATAAACGCCTTCCAGACCTACATGGCTTCTTCCTTCATCCCCCCAAAGCCAGTGGTGTGAGCCCCCTCTGACTGTCATTCTGTAGTCACATCTCTCTCCCATTGACTCTAACCAAGAAAGGTCCTCATGTCATTAAATAGCGCCTGCCCCATTCATCCTGTATCTCTCCATCTCCAGGTTTATAACTTCATTGGCATCTCAAAATTCCTGTTATCCTAGGTGACATATTGGCAGGTTCTAGGGATTAAGACATGGACATTTGGGGGCCATTATTCTGCCTACCACATCAGGGAACAGAGCCAGTGCCTGGGTGCTTGAGCTTGGTCACCTCATTCCATTAGCTGAGCCCTGCTCTCGCCAAGCCTGCAGGGCCACAGGTGCGGCTCTGAAGGGAACATTTGTGATGCTACCTGAGGGTGCAGGAGTGACAAGTGTGGGTTTCCTCCCTCCCAGGATGGCTGCAGGCTGAGGAGTGGATGGTAATGCTGCTGGTCATGTTTGCTTTCCAGTAAAGTCTAAGGAAGCTTGTGCTTTAATCTTAGACACCAGGGGCTGCTTAGCTGTGAGCTAGTCTTTGATGTTACCCTTTTTTTAATGAAAGAGCCAAGGAGACCCTGTATCTCACCACACAGTTTCTAACTTAATATTGGAATAAAGACATCCTGAAGTTACTGAAGGTTCAAAACCTAAGAACAGTCTGCCGGAGCCACCTGGGTGTAGGCCTTTGAGCGTGTTCAATGGGAGCAATGTTAAATGAAGGACGCGTGGGTTTCCCCGCAAACCCGCAGAATCACATAAAAAAGAAACACACTTTTGTAAAGTGGCTTTCCTCATTAATATCTAATAACTTAGCAATTTAGTTTAATTTCCTGTTTGATCCAGGGATTATTTAGAGTGGTGTTTCTTAATTTCCAAGAGATGGTAAACATTAAGTAAAGCATTTGAGGGAAATAGGGGAGTGGTGGGGAGTCAAAGTTATTTAATTTTGATTTAGTAAGGGACAGAGATTGGTTTATATGTAACAAAAGATGGGAAGGGAACAGCTTGAAAAATAGAGAAGCATAACAAAGTTTCCAAATTAATTAGGAAGTAGGATTAAGCTATAAAATGTGATAAATCAATAAAAGTTCAAAAGGAAACAAATTGGTTTACTGCAACTAGAAATATATACAATATAGATAGAATAGACCCAACTATATCAATTAACATATAAGTTTAGATAGCCTAAATTTCTCTATAAGGGAAAAAACTGTAGATTAAGTTAAAAACAAATCTAGTTTTAAAATAAAGGATGGGCAAAGTTATGCCATAAAGAGAGAGAGGGTGGGGAGAAGGTACACAGTCAGCCCTCCTTGTTAGAGGATCCCACATTCATGGATTCAACCAGCTGTGGGTCAAATATATTCAGAAAAAATTGCACCTATACTGAACATGTAGAGACTTTTTCTTGTCATTATTCCCTAACCAATATAGTACAAGTTATTTATGTAGCTTTTATATTATATTAGTTATTATAAGTGATCTAGAGATTATTTAAAGCATACTGGAGGATGTACTAGATTATACACAAATACTACACCATTTTATAAGCAGGAATTTGAGCCTCCAGGGATCTTGGTATCTGGACCAACCTGCCATGGGTACTAAGACTATATAACACTGTTTGATGAACTGGAGTTCAGGCACAGAAGGTTGTTATCTAATGCTAGATGGTTAAATGGATGCACAAAGAAGATACAACAAACAACAAAGGGCTAGGCCTCGAACCTCACACCTATAATCCTGACACTTTGGGAGGCTGAGGCAGGAGGATACCTTGAGGCCAGGAGTTCAAGGTTGCAGTGAGCTGTGATCAGGACACTGCACTCCAGCCTGGGTGACTGCGTGAAACCCTGTCTCTCTATGTGTGTGTAGGTATATAAAACAAAGCAATAAATTACATAAAGCAAAAACTCCTAGAATAAGGGAGAACATGATCAAAACACAATTCTTGTGGGAAATTTAATCACGTGTTTATTTTAGAATATAATAGATTAAGTAGACAAATAATAAGCAAGAATATAGACTATCCGAACATCCCAATTAACAAATTTACTTATGTTTATGAATGTATCACAAAGATTTATATTATTCGTATTCTCTTTATATTATATATCTCTGCTTATAGAATCCTGTACTAAAATCCATTGAAGTTTATCAGAAACTGTCATGTACGTGTATCTGTCCAGAAAATAATGGCTCTAAATTCTACAGAATAGAGATTCTGTGAACCAGATGCTCGGGGTAACCTACCACTTACTAATTCTTGACTTTTACCTTCCTCTCCTAAGGGCTCCTGGAATTTTCCAGGTTGTTTTCTAGTTTCTCTATAAGGGAAAAAACTGTAGATTAAGTTAAAAACAAATCTAGTTTTAAAATAAAGGATGGGCAAAGTTATGCCATAAAGAGAGAGAGGGTGGGGAGAAGGTACACGGTCAGCCCTCCTTGTTAGAGGATCCCACATTCATGGATTCAACCAGCTGTGGGTTTCTTAGTGGTAAATCTGGCCTTGACAACAGTCATCAGCAGTGGGAAAAAACTAAGTTTGTTTAACAAGCACTTAGATAGCACTGCCCATGCCAGGACTATCTCCAAGTGCTTTACAAATGAAAACTTACTGCTTAACTAGGAAAAGAGCAATAGGAGCTCTTGGAAAAATCTCCCCCCACCCCCCGCCTCCACTATACACACACACAGGTAATTTTAAAATGTAAATTTTTAAAAGAGAGATTCCATTCTTTGCCTATCAGATTATAATACAAATAATACAAATGATAATATTTAGAGTGAGATATACAAGAAAGAATCACTCTCACCACCTTCAGTAAATTGTACAACCACTCAGAGGGGCATTTTGGTTAACATAATTTTAAAAACCCTCTAAATTTGAAAGCTTATTGATCAAGAAATTTCACTTCTGGAAATAAGAATAACCAACCAAGAATGTGTTCAAGTATTCGGCACACAAATTTTATTTTCACTCTTTGTAACAAGGTGGAAAGAAACTAAATATTCTAAAATAGGAGATTAATTCAATAAATCACAATACAGTAAATTACACTACAGTTTAGCAGTTAATAGCGAGAGTGCTGGCCCCAGACTGCCCGGGTTTGAATCCACGTTCTGCTTCTTAACAGATTTGTGACTTTGGACCATTTAACCCTCTTTGTCCTATACAGCCTATAAAAATTTAAATAATAATAGTACCCTTCTTCCTTGGGTTATTTTGAGAAAAGAAAAAGATGCATTAATATGTCTAAAGCTTGGCAGGCAATCCCTAGCACACAGTAAGCATTCTCTCAGTATACTTAGCTATTGAAAGGGGGTGGTTTGTATTTAGTCACAGGGAAAAATATTTATAGGATATTATGTGAAAAGGGCAGAGTTCAAGACAGCAATGAGTGTGTAGCATGACCTCAAATTTGTTAATATAAATTATATAGAGACATCTATATCTGCATTTAAATGGTTTCAAAGCATAAACATCAAGGGTTTATCATCAAGGCTATTCATCGTGTACCTCTGGTGAAATTGAGGAGTTTTTCTCTTCCTTTTAAAACCTTTTATTTACCAGTTTTTCTGAAAGAGGCATGGTCTGCTTTTCAGATAAAGAATAAAAAGATCTAACTGAAAACTGAGAGGATGAGTCAGGAGTGTGCCCCGTTTCAGCACTAGAATTACCTGAGTCTCTAAGAGCACAAAGAAACATTTCTGTATGAAAAATATTGCTCTGATGTTTCCCTTTATCGCACATCTTCCTAATAGCATGTGTTTAATCACTTACTGAAAAATCCTTATTTGTAGAACTGAAATTTTCTGTCTAGAGAACTGAACTCTGTTTTTTCTGCTCTTAAAACGGTTCCCTGGTAGTGGCAAAGGAGAAGGTGGTCCCTCCTGGAAGAACAGGGCGGCCCAGCACGGACACACAAGCAGCCAGCGGGGTCTGTAGAGAAAACTGTTTCCTAGAAAAGAACTCAGAGACTGCTGGTTATGGCCCTCCAAAAAAAGAGAAGAGACCAATTCTATTGTCCAACTTGGGATTTTTTTTGTTTTTTTTTTTTGCCAAGGCTGGGTTTGAACCCACCCCCTCCAGCATATGAGGCCAGCGCCCGATTCCTTTGAGCCACAGGTGCCGCCCAAACTCTGGGATGTTAAATCCAATATTTACACAGAGGCTTAGCCCAAGGATGGCATCTAACCAAGTTACCTCTGTCACGAACACTTGGTAACCCTAACAACACACGTACCAGGGTTTAGAACCTCCACAGCGAGCAGTGCTCTCTGACAGAGCCGGGGGCAGAGCGGTGACATCTCCTTGGTCTGTATTCCTGTCGCTTTGTTAACATTTCATGTTTTCAATCACAACGGCCACTGCAAGAATTCTCCCACCACTCCCAGCACTCTACGTGAACACTGCAGAGACTTGGCCAATCAGTTTTCTCCCAAGAAATTATGAATACTGGGTGAAGCGACAGTTTCTTTGTGCTGTGCCTCAAGGTGAAAAGCAGCCGTATCTCATTGAAGAAATAAAAACAAAATCTGCCAAACTGTGCAGAGAACACTCTGTGTAAGGCACAGGAATATCTGAAGTGTGATAGATGGAGGCCGGGCAGAGTATCTACGGTCAACTATGTGCTTATGCCACAGAAACGGACAAACGCTATGAATAAGAATGGGGTTTGGTTTTTGTTTTTGAGAGCCTGTTCATCAAGCACACCACTGATACCTGTGACACAGAGGAAGAGCAAACAAGCCAGCAGAAAATGACCTAAATTTAGGTTAACGCAGGTCCTATAGCCAAGGATGACAGCGAGGCAGGGACACGGCAAGTCCCATGACAAATGGGGAGGGAACGGCTAGTTGTGAATAACACTACAATTGGGATCCACCCCACTGTTCCAATAACTAAAATTGACCAAACCCCAGGCTGGGACATATGGTGTGACAGAATGTTTTAATGACTTATGCATGTATGCTTTAACATTATTTATACCATAAAAGTAATACTAGTTGAGCATCCTTTATTGGAAATGCTTGAGACCAGAATTCAGATTTGGATTTTTTTTTTTGATCCTGGAATATTTATATTATACTTACCAATCGAGCATCCCTAATCCTGAAATCCAAAATCCAAATGCTGATGGGAGCATCTCCTTTGAGCATATTGTTGGTACTTAAATAGTTTCATATTTTGGAGCATTTTGGATTTTGAGATTAGTGATAAGCTATACTATTCATTGGTTTTTCTTTAATAACATGCCAGGCATTGTCTAGAAGAATTTTCCTTATATACGTGTCTCCATCTCATGCTCATTACAGGCAGATGGTGTGGGGACTGTCACCTCAAGCTGCAGAGCGGGTTCCCGGACACAGGCTCTGGGAGTGGAAGAGGGGCAGGTAGTTGTTGAGCCGAGCGCTCTTGGCAGACCCCCCTGTAAGGAAGTGAGGAAGCCAGGGTTGAACAGAGGCAGAAAGAGCCATGCAGTGGCCTCCGCCAATCCTACTGGGAGTTCTGGAGCTGGGATGGGTCTTCAGGGTTGTCCCAAAATTAAGAGCTGGAGGCCCCCGCCATTCCTTGGCTGTGGGACACCCCCAGAAGGAGGCATGACCTTCAGCAAGGCAGGTAGTTCTCTGCGATCGCTCAACCGCTGATACTCCAGTAGCCAGGAAACAGGTGCACAGCCTGTAAGAGAATTCTGGGCGGAGCACCAGGGGGTTCCCTGCGGCAAGGTGCTGTGTCCCGATCACGCAGCTGGTAAGAAGCCAGAATTGAAACCCGAGTTCATCTGACTTTAAAGGCTGTCCTCTTCACTCCAGTGCCATATTGGTCCCATTGCCCTGTCTGTCTGATTCAGTTGCTACTGTCTGGCAGAATAATGGCATTTGATACACTTTTAGGGTCTAAAGAGTGCATGAAATAGCGTGTTTGGATTTAAGTTGGCATGAACAGGGAGGTAAGTGGCACCGTGCTTTAGCTTCTGGTGTGGAGGTCTGCATGCTTGTGTGTGTGGGTCTAGCAAGGGGAGACCCCTCCAACGCCAGCCTCTCCCAAAGCCAAGAGCTTCCCATACTCCGCTGATGAGATGGCTCACACACACACACAAGTGCAAACAAGTACACACACATTCTCACTCACACATTCACTCGTGTTCTCCCCCACACACTCCAATGCATGTTCACACACATGCACACACTCACTCACACGCCCCTCCGCCCTACGCTGTGTCCTTCACTCCCCAGATCCAGCTACTCATTTTGCATATCACAACCTTGTCTTTTCTGGGCCTAGCCAGGGTGGCATCTCCAGGCAAGCTGACCTCTGAGAATTCCTGCCCACCTGACTGCCGGGCTGGGCTCTCCCACCACCAGAGAAAGCAGAGAAGACATCCCTTCCTGTGGGCATGAAAAGTGCGGGCAGGAAAAACAGAGATCTTGCCTAGAAGGAGAATCAGGCCCTGGGACAGCTCAGCCTGAGGGGTCCCCAAGTACCTGTCACTTGGTGAAGTCACTGTCCTTCACCTCCTTTCCCCACTCAGCCCAATCTGTGCCCCCAAAAGCCTCAGGCCAGCAGGGGGTAAAGCCAGACCTCAGTGCAAAGCTTCTTCCCCCTCTGCTGGAGTCTCTGTCAAATTCACCAAACAACTTTATGCAAGAAAAAAGAAGTTGGCGGTTTCTAGGCTACCTCGCCATGCCCTGGTTTGCATGTTATCTGACTGTGAAGCATAAGGGCTCCCTCCCTGTCAGTGACACCCGCCTCGGCCTGCCCTGTCTGGTGTTACCTGCTGTCACTGTGGGGAGCTTTCCTTCCCTTCTGCAGAGGGAGGGAAGGATTCTCTCTAGGAGGCTGGACCCAGGGGCATGACTGGTGTCAGATGAGGGTTTTTGTTCTGTCTCTTCCACATGTGAGTGGGAACAGCCTCACACGGGTGTGTCTTTTCTGTGCCCCGATTGGGATTAAATAGGCTCTACAATGAAAGTGCCCATCAGAGCTCGGTAATGACCAATCTATTGTTAACTATCGAAATTTCTCACTTTTGCTTTTTAATTGTATGATAGTGTGACTCAAAAGTCAGCATTTCATCAGAAAAACCATCCTTCTCCAGTGGGCACTCTCCTGCCAAGCATGTTTACTGTGGAGGCTGGGAAGGAAGGAGCTGGAGGGGGCTGTGGCGCCCAGGCTGGGCCAGGCGCCGGAAGGCGGCAAGGTCATTTTCTGGACTGTCAAGCTGTCATGGCTCTTTGGCCGCCTAATCTGTTGAGGACCACTTCTTTGGCTGACCCTTTTGACTGATCTGGTGCCTGTAACTTCAGACCCCAGACAGCCAGAAAGCCCCCTCTCCTTTGTCCCAGTTTGTCTCTATCCACGATTCGCAGTCGGTCAAGGGGAAAATGACACGTGAATGACACATATGGCCGGGAAAGGAGAGGAGACGTGGCCTTGGGCCTGGGCCTGCCCAGCAGCATGGGCAGAGGCTTAGTCAGGTCACCTGTTCGTTGATTGCCAGAAATAGGTTCTGGAATATCCACCAAAGGCTGAACTCCTGATCTGTCCTGGGAAGGCAACGGGGAGGCAGGGTGGGAGGTGAGGGGAGAGCTGGCGAGCTTTCTGGGGGGCGTGGGGTGGAGCCTGCGAGCACCACCCGGGGAAGGGCTGCCAGTGCCGGCGGCTGCATCCTTGTCCCGCTATCAGTCACTCTGATCATGACAATGTTTCAGTAAACTAGAAAACACTGTCAGAGAAATCTGAATAGCATTGCTTGTACATTTTAAACAGCTTTTACAACCATGCTGTCTCCTCGCGTGCAGCCCAGGGTGCTCTGTGAGACCGTACACACTGCCCGTCCGCATCTCGGTGCTCTGGGCACACAGGTGCAGGGCTGCCTGTGGTCCTGAACACAGGGCACCTCTCTCAGCACACGGCCAGGAGTGAAATGCAGGGAAACACCATCGATAAGAATATTCCTCTACATCAGGTATAGCTGATAAACATGTATGGGATAAAAGCAACACACAGATAAATTCTTAGGTAAGAGCACTTTCTAGGGATAACTAGTCAAGGGACTTTTTGTTGTCTCCTGCACAATTTCTACAGGTGGATAAGGCTTAAGGGAAAGGTTTCTAGATCTTCATCCTCAAATGCAGTTGTTTATCAAATAGCAATCATTAGCTAGGGCGAAGGCATTCTAGGGACTGAACAGAGACACCCAGAGAGGAAATCTGGAATTAAATTGATCCTTGTAGTTCACTCATGGCTTTGCCATGTAAGATCTGGGCAAGGCCAGTGCTCTTTGTCCACTACCGAATAATTTCTTTCTAAGTATAAGAGCAGCACCTGATCTGTGACTTGCATTCTACAGACAGAATTAATTGCAAGGTGTGGAGTATAAGAAATCAGATAGTTTCACTTCTCTGTAGCCAAAGGAATTTGGCTTCTGTATTCAAACTTGAGTGTGGTTACTAAAAATAGGTTATAATAAAAAGAGGAAGACAACTGTGGTAGCCTAGCAAATTTTTACTCATTCAAGAAAACAAAAAAAGATATGAATTGTAAAGTAACAATGAAAACAAAAGTCTACTTTAAAATGTGTCTCTTATTTTATTGCCTATACTTCCAAATGAGACCCTTTCCCCACCTTTATCCCCTGGGCTCCTGGAAATAGTAATAGTTTGAGGAGACGCTTTTATCCCAAGTAGCGTTGCAGCTAGAACTTGGTCATAAGAATCAAGTGGGCCTTTGTCTCTATAGACTTCCTTTGCTCTTCTCCTTACTCAGCTGTGTTGGCTCAGCCCTCTGGAGTCTAAGTACACAGAGCAATGTGCATGCGATCAAAGATGTTCCCCAGCAGACAGGAACTCATGCAATGCCCATGACACCCAGAACGGTATTATTCTTCTAATGAGATGAGGCAAAGCTGTTTATAAAGGGGTGAACAGTAACTGGCTGCGTTTATGAATTCAGAATAGTTCCCTTAACGCTTCCCTCCCCTAGGAGGACTTTCTGTTGGCCCATGCTATCAGCCCTACCGCTACCCAACGACCACGCATTACTATGATCTCCATTTTTCCCATTGCAGTAATTCAGAGAGAGGTAACTTTCTCGGGGTCACACTTAGTAAGGGACAGAGGCAGGACTGGAATCTTCCCAAAGCCGACTTGCTTTCTGCCGCCCCGCATTGCTTCCACCAAGCATCCCGCCTGCACGTTTTTAAAGAGTCCATGCTCAACTTTGTATTTGATAAGACAAGTATAAGAGAAAAACATCCACGAGATCAGGAGACATAATTTTAGGATTCTTTTACTAAAAGGAACGGGTAGATAAGGTGCTGTGTGGGCAAGGAGGAGAATGGGCGTCAGTTTCCAGAGAAGGCTGTGTGGAAAAGCGAGTCTGCCTGTGTCCCTGAGGGCCGGGAGAGTAAGCCCAGGACTCTAGGGGAAGCAGTTCCATAGAAAGTGTGGTGATAATGGCTGCAAGCCATGGAGAACTCCAGAACAGGGACTAATGAGAAGCTGGTGTAGGTGCTGGCTCAGCTGCTGGAAGATGCCATCAGAACCCAGGCGCCCTGTCTTCCTGCCCCGCTGCCCACATGCTGGGGCCCCCCACGTCCATGAGTTCCATGCATCATCATGTCAGGGGGCTAAAGGGAAGAGGGTGAGCCAGCCACCACCACTGCCCTATCAACAGTGAAGCCAGAGCTTCCTCAGACCCCTCCAGTCCGCAGCAATCAGCAGCGTGAGCCACGGCCACCCGCAGACAGAGGCTGGGACAGCTGGGCCTCGCTGCACACCCTGTCCCCCAGCAGAACCACATCCCCATGTGGATGGGTGGTGCGAGGGTCAGGGGGCAGTAAGCGTTGGTTTAGGAGGCCGGTGCAGACAGGAGTTCCCCCTGTCCTTGGGGGAGGTGGGGAGTGGCACCTGACCCTTCCTTCCTTCCGTCCTGATTGACTCCCGTCATTCTGTCTTCTCCAGTCCAGGCCAGCAGCCCTTTGGGCTAAGTTGATGTCATCAGCCCCTCTGACTCACTGTTTTTTTAGTCCTTATGTAGTAGACACTAGGCATGAATGAAGTGATTATTTCATTCATTAATAAGTGAGATGAAGAAATTCTAAGCAGATACCAGCTGGTGAGGACCTCTGGCTGCCATGGCTTGAAGCTTATAGTGCTTCGGAGGAGAAATTGCTCAGAAGCCCCAAGAGTCTGGACACACGGGCACCAGAATCCACGTGTATAAACGTCACCTAAATGGCCCAGCCTCAGACAAGAGGAGGCTGGTGGCTCTTCTGCCTCAGGGTCTTGCTGCAGGCGACCCTGCGTGGCCTCACGTTTTTTTCCTGTGGTTCCTTTGTCTCGGCAGAGCCAGCTCTCGCAGGCGCTGAATGGGCTGTCGGACAGGGCCAAGGAGGCCAAGGAGTTCTTGGTGCAGCTGCGCAACATGGTCCAGCAGATTCAGGTACGTCCTCACCTGGGACACGCTGGGACCCCAGCGGGCTCATAGCAACCGGGTACGGGTCTTCTCTTTTATTTTTATATGGTGTGGGAAGACTCCTATTTATTTTTTTCTGCTATCTCTCTGCTATTCACACAAACATACATACAGACCGACTTCAAACAGCCCTACTTGAGGTGGTTACCTTTTGCGAATAAGCCAGAAACACAGCCTGGTTTTCCGAGTAGTCGCTGTGTTCTACACTGGGGTCCTGATTCTCTGCTACTGAATGAACATTCAGAAAGAGGCCTGTTTCTTTGTGAATTCCAGATCATTACTGCTGAGTTTTTTAAACTGTATACATTTCCAAAACACCTTGTGATAATTATATGTTATTTAGTGGTAACAAGTCACATTTTCTTTTTTTTTTCTGCCTTTCTTTCCTTTCTTCTTTTCTTCTTTTTTTTTTCTCCTTCCTTCCTTTCTTCTTGACCTGTCATAATGCTGCCCCTCCACTTAGTTACTTAAATATTTTTCAACATGATCCCCTAGGGACTGTAATTTCACATTGCAGTGAAATTCAAATTCACATCTGGACCCCCAATAACCAACAGGTCAACCAACATTTGAGAACTCATAAATTCCCCACCATAGCTGAAGGGGAAAGGCCATGAACTGCATGAGATGCCAAAATAGTGACCCTCTGCGCTCTTTAGAATTCTAATGTTTTGAGATTTGCCTCCCAGAAATAACCTTAGCTCTGGTCTGCAGTAAATTGGCTTCCTAAATTAATATGTAACCCATGTCAAGGCAGAAATGGATTTTTAAATGTAAGCCAGCCTTTCAAAGTATTACATACTGATTTCTTTGCCTTCTTCTTCTTCTTTTTTTTTTATTTGGCATGCCTGTCTGTGTCAGAACTTCTGATCCCCTAACAACCTAGCTGTTTTGTATACGTCCTTCTGTTTTCCAAAGCAAGAATCTATCAATCAGTCCTTTCTTTAGCTGGCATAAAATGTGCAGCCCCAGGCTTGCCTCTTCCCGGTCCTCTTCATTAGAGCAAAGCTTTCTTTCTGCTAAAAATCAGTGACAGAGCCTCTGAGGGGAGGTTCCCCCCGCCGAAATTTACATCTGTAGAAACCATTGCTCAAGCAATTACTAATGTGCACCGTGGACAAAGACCTCTCATTGAAGAACAGTCAGCAAATACCTATCAGTTGATTATTGTATGAGGAGACAAAGTTCTTCAGGACTTTGGGACTAAATTAAAATTTGATAGGCTCAGCTGTTCCTCCCTTGCCAGCCCCCAGATTTTATAGTTTACTCAACTGGGTGCTGTTTTTTCAGTGCTGTGGATGCATATGTGAGTATTAAGCTTTTGTTTGCTATAAAGTACATTTTTTTCAGATTATGGTTAAGAATCAAAATTTTATATATACACCTCATTGAAAGGATTATCTCTAATGAATGTTAATAACTCATTGAGAGAATTACTTAAATAAATGCCTATGGCCAGGACAGATTTAAATCAAATAAAAATGCCATATCCAGCATTCAGTGTAAACCTCCCGGAGAAGCCGTACTGCATCTGGTATGTGGTCATCTTTGCCCCACAAGCTGCTGGTTCACGTCTGATTTTTACGGCAGGTTAGGATGGCTGTTCAAAGCATTGATTGTTTCTAACTGCCTCCTGTTCACTATTTCTTTTTCTTAATGAGAGGGACAAGTATTTCGACCCACTGTCCTTTATGTACTTCTGTTGTCACTGCATGATTATTTCGCGTTGAAGGCCATTGCCATCCTCTTTCCTCTTTCTCCCCTTGTCCCTCATGCCCAGACAACAGCCCCTCTCTCCTGGCTTTCTTTCTGAATGCCAGCTTTCACTGTACATAGCTGAACAGACCCGACCCCAAAAGGATTCATGTCCAACTCTACAAACCAAAGCTCTTTTTTTACTTCATTTAAATTGTGGAGATAATTTCCTTTTGATAAAAATAAATTTAAGTGATTGTTATTCTTTTTAGTCTAAATTTAAAGCAAAACATTACCACTGTAGAACAAAGTTTATCCAGTTATTTTTTTTTAAAAGCCCCTGTATGCATTGTGGGCAGAGTCCCTGTTGGTTCTACCCCACGTGGATGGGTTGGGGGAGGACTCTGTTGTCTCTGGCAGCCCAGGACAGCCAGCCCCTGGCAGCTGAGACAGGTGTTCTGTCATGCAGGAGAACAGTGTGGAGTTTGAAGCCTGTCTGGTGGCCCAGTGTGATGCCCTCATCGATGCGCTAAACAGAAGGAAGGCCCAGCTGCTGGCCCGGGTCAACAAGGAGCATGAACACAAGCTGAAGGTGAGCACTGCGTCTCTGGGAGGGCTGGGATCCACAGGCGGGGGAGCCTTCCCCACTGGCTCCTTCATCTACCTAACCAAGGTCTGCTGAGTGACTCCTCTGGGCCAGGAACTGCTGTGGGTGCAGGAATAATAAATAAATATCCCTGCCTTCTGGGCATTTATTCTACTGCGAGGGATAAACAGTAAGCGAGAGAAGTGGCTTCATTCATTTTGTTTTGCTTGCACAAAATATCACCAATTAGACAATTATAATACAAATGATAGACGTTTACGGGCTCACGATTCTGGAGGCTGCGAAGTCCAGGAACACCGTGCTGACATCTGGTGGGGGCCTTCATGCTGTATTGCCCGTGGCAGGAGGGCAAGCAAGCACGGGAACACAGAGGGGACGGGACCAAATCTCCTCCTTGTATCAGGATCCCGCTCCCACAAAAACTGCCCCACTTCCTGACATTTGGCATTCATCTCATGAGGGCAGGGCACTTGTGGCCTGATCGCCTCTTAAATACTCCTTTTAATCCTGTTACAATGGTAATTAAATTCCAACATATATTTTGAAGGGAATATTTAAACCACAGCAAAGAGGTACCAAGAGAAATAAAATTCGAAAGGCAGGGTGGGGGTTGAAACACAAAAGTGCCTTTTTGAATTGGGAAATGGAAAACAAACAAGATTTGTCTTAACTTCTGAGAGAAACTTTACAAGTGGCCACAGACTTTTGTCACCACATGGTGGAATCAGTTGGCTCCAGGTGTGGGACCCTCCTGGTTGGGACAGGTACGCCTGGGGACATCTGCTGTCCTGTCCATTGCCCCGCTGGAAAGGGCAGCAAGATGTGAGAGGCTGGATGAGATGAGAGTGGCAAGGGGAGCCCAGCAGGGGGCAGTGGGCTGCCAACGGATTGGGGGTAGGTTGGTGCAGTTTGGGCCTGAGATTGGGGCAAGGGAGAAGTAACATCAGTAACATCAGGCCGTGGGCTCAGGAGGAGGGAAGGACATGGGGCGACTGGGGAGGAAGGAGCTTTCAGTTCAGTGGGAGAGATGAGCCACACCCACAAATGACTGTGACCAGGGTAGAGAGGGAATTTCCAAGAGAGAGGTGCTCAGAAGACTCAAGGAGGGCAGGATTACCTGCAGCTGAAAGTCCTCGGGCACCTGGTGAACGAGCTGGCATCAAGCAGCCCAGACTGTCAGGGCCGTGTGCCTACGGCCCCGTGCTTCTGTTCCTGCCTGCGGGACTCAGCAAAGCTGCCTGGGGAGAAGAAGTGATCACTACCGCGTGCACCTCAAGTCCTGCACTGAGGCCTGGGGACCAGTGGATGTTTTGTTTCCATTGCCTGCTCTAAGGTGCCTGAAAGAGTGTCACCACGGCCCTTCAATTTCAGCACCCCTCAGAAACCTGAAACTTCCATTGTCATAGCAGTCCTCAAAATATCACCCAAATCACATAGAGGGTCTTCCTTGCTACATAGTAGAGCAACTATTTAAATAATTAGACATAACATTTTTACTTTTTATGAAGGTAAATCTCTTTTTCAAAACATTGCAAACAGGCCAGGCTCATGCCTGTAATCCCAGCACCTTGGGAGGCTGAGAGAGGAGGATCATGAGGCCAGGAGTTTGAGTTTACAGTGACCCATCATCACACCCACCATCATACTACAGCCTGGGCAACATAGCAAGACCCTGTCTCTTAAAAAGAATGGAAACACTTTCCTGGCACTTTAATGCTTTATATATTAAAGAAGAAATTTATTATAAAAGTATAACATGTTACTTGGTTAAAAATTTCAAAGAGTAGAGAAGAATATAATAATAATATATAAGAATAAGAATATAATATAAATAATAAGAATATAATATAATTTTGGCTGGGCACAGTGGCTCACGCCTGTAATCCCAGCACTCTGGCCTAGGGAAGAGGATTGCTTGAGCTCAGGAGTTCAAGACCAGCCTGAGCAAGAATGGGAGCCCATCTTCACCAAAAATAGAAAACCAGCCAGGCATTGTGGTGAGCACCTGTAGTCCCAACCACTCAGGAGGCTGAGGCAGGAGGGGCCCTCAAACCTACGAGTTTGAGTTTGCTGTGAGCTGAACTGAGGCCATGACACCATAGCCTGGGCAACAGAGAGAAACTCTGCCTCCAAAAGAAAAAAAAAGAAAAGAAAGAAAGAAGATGACATTTCTCCCCTTGAAGTTGGGGTTGGGGGGGTAACTGCTGAATCTTCTGGATTCCTTCTATGTACAAATAAGCATGCGGGTCAAACTGTATGAAATTGCAGGCCCTTGATCACTTTGACTTACTAAAATACCAGTTTCATATCCAACCTAATTAGATTCAACCTAATTTTGCACACATACTTATTTTACAAACATTTCATTATGCAGCTTTTTTCACATGCCTTTCCTGGCACTTTTAAAGCAAAGCGTGGTGGATAGCTTGTGGCAAATCACACGGTGACTGCAGTGGCAACTCAGGTCTTCTATGTGGAAGAGATAGCAATTCAGGGGGAAGAGGGATCAGGTGGAGAACGCATCATTTATCCCCATCAAAGATGGCAGAAAGCAGGAAACGCCCCCATTCCATCTGCTTAGTGCTACCTTTGCAGGGCAGGACCATGGGACAGTTAGGGACCCTGCTGTGGATACGGACGTATTATGGATTGCACAGGAGTGGCCTTACCACACCACTGGACACCATGCTCCGTGACTGTGTCCTCTTTCTGTACCCTGACCGTCTACCTGCACTGACCTGGGATGCCCTGCCAGGGCACACGGGTGCAGTGGGGACTGTGGGCAGAGGCAGCTGCCTGTCCTCACCGCACCCTGCCCCAGGCCTCAAAGGACTGCAGAAACCAGGGACAGGTGGCCAGTTGTCCCCACGGCAGCAAAGCTGTTCTGTCTTCTGTCCTGAGCAGTTTGTTTCCCTGCTGTTTTGAGTTAATTGTGTCTGTCACTGCTCCTAAAAACAGCCATGATGCCACTGCAGGACCATTGACACGGCTGTCCACGGCCCCTCCCCCTGACTCTCTCCCCCGCCTTCCCCCCTCCTGTCATTTTTGTTGCTACTCAGATTTATGAGAAAGACTGGCCCTTTGTAGACATCGCTTGCCAAGCACAGTGCTTCTTTCTGTCTCTGTTGGCTGAGCCATTGCTCACTGTCCTGCAGGGTAATCTTATGTTCTTCCGCTTCCCTTTGGCCGAGTTCTCGGGGGGCCTGCTTTTTCCTGACAAAGAGGGGAGTTGTGTGTGCATTTTTCTGGCAACTGCCTCTCCTTGAGCAATCCAAAAGGCTAGGGATGCTGGAAAGCCAATGTGTATTTACACAGTCTTTGTAATCTACTCATGTCCCTCTCTGAAAGCCCTGATGGCTTGAACAGATTTCATAGTTCTGGTTCTGAGATGAGATGGAGCTGAGTGGTGAAGAGTGGGATTCTGTGCCTTAGAGACCAGGGCCAGAGGACACAGCTTACCACTGACTGAGTCTCTAACCTTGGGCAAGTCGGTGGCTCAGCTGATTTCACCTGTGTGTAAACCACAGCTACAAATGGGATATCGGGTGGCGCCTGTGGCTCAGTGAGTAGGGCACAGGTCCCACGTACCAGCCACGGCCAAACTGCAACAACAACAAAAAATAATAAAAAAAATAAAATAAAAGTGGTATCTCATAGGACGTTGTACAGCCCTCGGCACAATCTTCAATATTAGCTGTTATTGTTGTTGTCACCCGGAGAGAATAACTGGAAATAGGGTTCCATTCAGCACACTGTACAAGTGTCCCTGGGGCTGTATTCCATAAAACCACAGTTCGTGGTGTAGGATTCACCCTGTGCTGGTGTTGTTATCTCTGAATTCAAGAGATTCTTTGGTGGCCTGAGTTTGTGATTGATCTGTATAAAATAGCTCAAATGGTAAGCTATTTTTAAAAACTAAGAAAGCAAAACGGCATGAGACATATGCAGATGTGGTCATATTTTAGGAAAACTGTTTGAAATTTAAATTAGAGTTAATACTATTCTGTGGTTTGAAAAAATGCTGGGAGCCAAAGAGCTATTTTCAGGATATGGTGAACTAAAGCAAATGTCAGAAAGCTACTGGAGGGAGAAAGTGGTTTTGAGTTTCCAAGAAATATTATTAACTCATATTTGGAGCTATCTGGGCAATATTCTAGCAGTTAGCAGAGTGAACCAGATCCCCAGGGGGGTTGTCCCCGTCAATATGATGTGTTAACATCCTTCCATATTCCTCCCTACCTGTGGAAAACCCTAAACTTCCTCACTGTCAATGATCCTCCCAGGGAATCTGTGACATTTCACTTAAAATGTGGCCCAATGAGATCTATTCTGTTTTTCAGAAACTTTCCATTTTCTTTTGGTAAACCACAGAAATATTTGAGAATTATTTTTGTCTATGTAACTTTCAGAATTTGAAGTAATTCTGAAATCATCATAAAGGCATTCTCTAATATTCTAGAGTGAATTCAAACATTGACTAATACAAGATGATATTTATCTTTTTGGTTGCCCTTTAATTCTAAGGTCTTATAAAAGAAAGGGATAATTATTCGAAATGATTCTGGAAAAGCATCGAATCTTGAATTTCTATGTGTGGATGGTAAATGTGACATACCCACAGAATTACTCAGCAAAGATGCTGGGGGTAATGACAAAGCTCGCTGTGATGAAGAGCCTTCGTCCACGTGCTTACAGGGGCCTGCACGCGCCAGTCGTAATTGCCTGTACAGTGCTTGACTCTGAGTCCTACCGTGCCACTGGCTTTGTTAGAATCATTATCATTATTCTGATCATTATCTTTGTTGTTATTTACTGTGTATTGCCTGTTATGCTCCCATTATGTTCGGAAAAAAATTAATTATAGGGCCGTATCATTAAAAGTACAAATTTACATTATGAATATTATCAGCGTATGGAATAGCTTTAGCTATTTTGGCACTGCTTCATAAGAGACAAACAATTTTTTGATTCAGATGAAAGAGAAAATGAAAGGAAGAGAGTGAGGGAGGGAGGAAAGAAAAAAAAAGGAAGGAGGGAAGGAATTTAAACATAATCAGATATGACTTGACTGGCTGTAACCATTACTAGAAAGAAAAAGCAACCAATCCAAGCCAGTAACTCGCTCACTCCTGAGAAAACTAGCAGTTAACAGTTCAGTTAGACCATTTCCATGGACGCGTTTGGAAAGCGAGGCACGCTAGAGCGGCTAGAACCGCCACTGCCCCAGTGGAGGCTGCAGGGCCACTTGAATCACATAGGCACAGTTAGGATCAATTACATGACCTTCAGTATGAGGGGCTCCTTTCAGTTTCATTTGGCAAATTGTGTGGTCCTCCGCTTCCCACCTCATAGGAGCAAAAGTCATTGAGAGTCTGTATAGGACAGAAAGCCCAGGGCCCATGGGGTTACTGGGGAGCCACCCACACAGCTGGGGTTCCCCTGTGTTAGGGGACATGGCCTTGGAAGCCACCCTACTCACTTAAGCAATGCCGGTGAGGAGCAGTCCCCGAACTCCTTTAAGGCCACCTGTCTGAACCTGCGTGTGGGTGACACGCCTTACCTCCAAGAGGCGCCTGACTTTACAGACAGTGGAGAGTGACCCCTCTGCCTACTGTCCCTCACACCCCACAAACACCACCCTGCATGGCCCTGACTGCGAGCCACCGTCAGTGGAGAATGTGCCCCCATAAAGGGAACCGCCCCAGTAAGTACACTCATCTCTCTCAATGTCCTGTATTCTTCCTTCGCGAACTTCTCGTGCAGGCAGCCTGCTTTGCGTATTCCACTCAGCGTTTATTGATACGACTATTGGTGACATTCACGCTTCAGGAATAGAAGGTTCACAGCTTTACTGTTAAAATCTCAAGCCTTCCTCAAAACAGACAAATGTTTTATTTCTTTAATGGGGCTAAATGATCCTTTTCTTAATGAAAAACTCAAAGCCTCAGACTTGTCTTTGAAATGATTAGTTGCCAGGGTGGGTACATTAATTATATTGGTGCAGAGGGTGGTGACAAGAGAATGAGGAAAATATTTGCCTGAAACCACGTGGGAAAATGGTGGCATGTGAGAAATTCAAAATGTTCTTCCTTAATGTATATGCCTCTAAGTTTCAACAAATCTAACAGCAATATGGTAGATAATATTCAACTCCAGGAACAATCATAATTCTTTGTTTTACCAGACAAGTCTAACAGCCAAAGCGCCTTACCTTTAACTCACACATGGGTCAGCTCAAAGTTGGTCATTGTACATCAGGACATGATGTGATGGGACACAGAGAAATAACCTCCTGTCCTGACCAAAGGTCCCCACAGAGAACACACTCTTCACTTTGCACCTTAAAATTACAGTCAGTCGTCTACGTCTGCGGGTTCTGCATCCATGAATTCAACCAACAATGGATAAAAATATTTGGGGGAAAAATGGACTGAACGTGTACAGATTTTTTCTTGTCATTATTCCCTGAACAGTTCGGTAACTGTTTACATAGCATTTATATTGTATTAGGTGTTCTAAGTAATCTATTGATGAGTTGGAGCATACAGGAGGATGTCCATACCTTATATGGATGTACGACACCGTTTGTATCAGGGACTTCAGCCTCCATGGATTTTGGTGTTTGCTGAGAATCCTGGAACCGATCCTTCATGGAGACTGAGCAACAACTGTAACTAAAAACAAACAAAAAGGATTAAAAGATTACCTGTGCTTAAGGAAAACTATTACAGACTGTGATGGGAAAGCACACGTGTGTGTGTGTGTGCAAGCACATATATATTTAGAGACAGGGTCTTGCTATGTCACCCAGGCTGGAATACAGTGGTATAATTGTAGCTCACTTTAACTTTGAACTCCTGGGTTCAAGTGATCCTCCTAAGCTCCCAAAATGCTAGGATTACAGGTATGAGCCACCATGGCCAATAATATTTAAGAAAGAATTTTTTGAAATAAGAGAATGTAAGTATTTGTGTTTATTGAGACTAATAATTCCTTAGTGATATCCCCTCAGAGCCTATGATGAGAGAATGGTGAGAAAAGGTATTTATTAAAAAGAATAAATAAAGAAAAATCTTAAAAGAACCAGAGGTAAAGTGGAGAGGTATACGGAAGTGGGGAAGGTGTCAAGCTCAATGCTGGATAGAAACTGAAATTCCCCTTAATTAACCTCGGGTCTGGCTGCTGGCTCTGTCCCACAGCCTGATGGGGGAAGAAGGTTGGCCTGGCAGCCATGGGAACGTGATTAGAGACAGGTGGGATGAAATTTTACCTTGGTAGTGTACACGTGCTCCTGGGCCACTCCAGGCAACTGAAAAAGTGCCAGAATTCAAAGGGACACAGCTGTCCCTCAGACTCTCCTTTAACAAATGGTGTCAATGTGATATCCTATTCCAAGAAATGACCTTTATAAATTTGCCTCAACAAACTAGGACTGTTCAAATGATCAATAGGAACTTGCCTTCCAGAACAGATGGTAGCTCTGCTGATACAACTTTAAAAGCCTCCTCTGAAACTGTGGACCAGAGATTAATTCACTGCCCCGTGAGAGCTGGCTTAGGCTTTCATGCAGATGAAAACAGGAATATTGTCCTCCACGTCCCTATTCATGTCATTCCTGCAATTTGCACAGTTCCTAAGAAAAGGAACTCTTAAGAACAGCCAGCTACTAACATGGTGCCAAGGGGTTCTCTTGTGCATCAAAATCAAAGCACAGAAAAGTGTCACTCAGAAAACAAAGTGGCATGGCCTAGCTTCCTAGGAATTGTCTTATATTTTAAAAAAATGTAGAAATAAATAATTTTTAAAAGTGGTGTGAAAAACACAAGTTGAAGGAAGTAGCAAACAAGACAGTTGATAAAGACACTCAAGTAGTGAAAAAAATACTTATACTTTTAAAAGATCTAATTATCTGGCTAATTTCCATAAGGTGGGAAATCTTGCTAAATTAATTCAGAAACTATAAATCAATTACAGTGCACCCAAAATGCTCCTCTAGGTACTCGTGGTTTGATTTTTAGTAGTGCTTTTTCATAGGCTGTTGTGATCGTGGTGGAATGGTTGATTAAAATATGGGAAGATGGGCCAAGTCAGTTACAGCAACAGTGGAAGCTGAGCGCCAGGAACTTGGGGATATTGAGTCCTTCCAAGAAACGTGAGTCATAGAAGATAGGGGCCAAGGGCAAGCCCTGGTGAAATTCAGCAACCTTTTAGTAGTACAACAATTAATTAAGCTTCTTAAGAGAAGACAGAGAGCCCCAACACTCAGACACCCCTTTAGCACCAAATAAACTTTGCTCAAGGAGGAAATTTATAGAAGCAAACACAGAATCCTATAAGGACCGAGTAATATCTTTATTTCAGTACATGTATGTGTCATTGAGCTGAATCCTCTGGAAGTAAACACAACAATTCAGTCTGTTTTGTCTCAAAAGCAAACTCACTTTCGGTGATAGCACTCAGATCTAGGCTCTACTTAGTATTATTCATCCTTTTAGTACCAGGAGTCAGGGGACAGATACCATTTGGATAATGAAATGATGACTTCTGAGGTTTCTGATATCTAGCAGTATCAATATATGGCTACCAAAATATAAAAATGTTTTCAGGGAACAATTTAGTTAAGCCTCATACAGCAGAGGGGAAAAGCATGTGAGCTATAGATTACCTGTCTGGGATTTTTAAATGTTTTGTTTGTGGAGTTTTCTTTTACTCTAAGCAGAAGCCCAGTCTTCCTGTTATTTTCTGAATAAAAAAATAAAATAATTTGGATTCCTTAATCGCATACCAACACATGGTGCTAGTGGTTGTCAAAAGCATACTGGATATCAGAAGAAAATAAATCAACCAGTGAATTTTAAATTTAATGCCCCCCCCCAAAAAAATTACAAAAATCATTTTCACGTCATAGTTGGTTTCTTTTACCAATTATAATAAAGATATTTTAAATACAATAACTTATTTTTTCTTTTAGCTGTTAAAAGTTAAAAACCAATAATAAATCATCTGTCCGAAAATTAGAAGACCCAACCAGCTAAAACAATCTTGAAAATGAAGAACAAAGTTGGAGGTCTCATACTTCCTGATTTCAAAACCTAGGACAAAGCTATAATAAGCAAAACAGTGTGGCTCTGGCATAAACATAGATATATAGACCACTGGAATAGAATAGAAAAGTCTAGAAGTAAATCCTCACGTATATGGTCAAATGATTTTCCACAAGAATGCAAAGACCATTCAGTGGAGAAAGGACATTTTAACAAACAGTGTGGGGGAAACTGGATATCCATAAACCAAAAAAAATTAGTAGACACTTACCTAACACCATATACAAAAACTAGACAGTTAATCTAATACCCTATACAAAAAGTAACTCCAAATAAATCAAAGTACTAAGTGTGAAACCTAAAACCATAAAACTCTTACAAGAAAGGTTCAGGACGTTGGATTTTCCAGTCATTTCTTGGATATGACATCAAAAGCACAGGAAACAAAAGAAATATAAATAAGTTAGACTTCATAAAAAATGAAAATATCTGTGACCCAGAGGGACACAAGAAGTGAAAAGGAGTGAAAAAGCAACCCAGGGAACAAAAGGAAGTACTTACAAATCATACAGCTGATAAGGGATGGCTATCTAGAATATCTAAAGAACACCTGTACAACTTGACAGCAGCAGCAGAATACCCTGTTTTTAAAAATGGGCAAAGACTTGATCTCCAAAGAAGATATGCTGGGCTTGGCACCTATAGTTCAGTGGTCAGGGCACCAATCACATATTCGGGGGCTGGCGGGTTGAAACCTGGCCCAGACCTGCTAAACAACAACGATAACAACAACAAAAAAAAGCCAGGTGCAGGCAGTGCCTGTGGTTCAGTGGGTAGGGCACTGGCTCCATATACTGAGGGTGGCGGGTTCAAACCCAGCCCTGGCAAAACTGCAACAGAAAAATAGCCGGGTGTTGTGGCAGGCACCTGTTGTCCCAGCTACTTGGGAGGCTGAGGCAAGAGACTCACCTAAGCTCCTGAGTTGGAGGTTGCTGTGAGCTGTGTGATGCCACAGTACTCTTCTGAGGGCGATAAAGTGAGACTCTGTCTCAACAACAACAACAAAAAAAATCCAGGTTGGCACCTATGGTCCCAGCTACTAGGAGGCTGAGGCAAGAGAATCACTTAAGCCCAAGAGTTTGAGGTTGCTGTGAGCTGTGATGCCACAGCACTCTACCCAGGGCAACAGCTTGAAACTCTGTCTCAAAAACAAAGATGCTCACCATCACTAGTCATTAGGGAAATGCAAATGAAAACCACAATGACATACCACTTTGCACCCATTGGGATGTCTACATTTAAAAAAAAAAAAGAAAGAAAGGAAATAATAAATGTTGGTGGAGAAAATTGAACCCTTGTGCAATGCTTGTGGGAACATAAAATGTTACAGCTGCTGTGGAAAAATTCTGGTGATTCCTCAAAATTACACACAGAATTACCATATGATTCCCAAAGAAGTGAAACCAGAGACTCACCCAGGTATCTGTCCCCATATAGGGGATTAAACATCATACTTAACTACAACAGCTACCAGTATCATAACTCATCTGAGGAATTACTGAGAACAAGACTTTCTCCTGACAAGCCTAGAAATCTCTTGTGACTTGGAAGGCAAGCCACCAGGTAACTCAGTAATCCTGGAGGAGCAAAGTTCAGTCCTGTAGTAGTAAGACTAATGTTAAACATTAAGCATTTTATGGCAGTTCCTCAAAGGATTAGTGGAGAAAAATCGCATGTAGTATTTTTGGAGATCATTCCTTTACCACCCTTGAAGATCTTTTCCTTGAGTACATACTCTGTTGGCACCTATGAGATCATTTCCCTGAGCACGCAGCCCCTGCAGGTCTTTGCTTAGTAATCTTTCCACACATTACGTATCTTCTCAATAAAAGGACTCTGCGAGAAGTGCTCAGGGCTAGCCTCACCTCTTGTAGCATGTACTGTCAATCCGTGTCTCGAGTGATCATTTATGTGTTCATGACATCCCCACATGTTTATAACACCTTTATTCATAATAGCCAAAATGGGGGAATAATCCAAGTATTCATCTGTGCATGAATGGAGAAAACAAACGTGGTATATCCATACACTAGTCTGTTAGTCAATCTTAAAACAAAAATTTAAACACAAGCTGCAACATGGTTGAATCTCATAGACGTTATCCTAAGTGAAATAAGCCAGTCTCTAAGGACAAATGCTGTGTGATTCCACTCGGATAGGGTTCCTGGCACAGTCAAATTCACCCGGGGGAAAGCAGAAGGGTGGTTGCCAGGGGAGTGAAGGAAGGAAGACATGGGGTGTTATGATTTAACAGGGACAGAGTTTTAGTTTAGGAAGATGAAAAGTTCTGGAGATGGATGGTGGTGGAGGTCACCCAACGATGTGAATGTAACTAATGGCACAGAATTGTGCACTTAAAATGGTTAAACTGGAAAATTTTATGTATGTTTTACCACAATTTAAAAAAATAAGGAACAAAAAAGAAATAATAAATGAGTTATAAAAAAACTAGATAGAAATTAAATGCCCAACAGGGTAATAATAATAATAATTAATTTAATTTAATTATTAATAAATAAATTATTTAATTATTATTATTATTTTTTTTAAATTATTTTTTATTGAGTCATAACTGTGTACAATGATTCAAGCTTGGAGTACAGTGTGCAGGCTTCCCATACAATCGGAGATATTTTTATCCACCTGATTAATGTAACATTCATGATATTTTCTCATTTACT